>BLKR01002825.1:115818-174990 GCA_011170035.1 Teleogryllus occipitalis
TTTGATTGAACGTGTGATAAAAATAAACATGAGCTCAACATAGGCATCATTAGGTAATTGTGGGCTGTTCATTCACCATCAATATTTAGGATTTCACTTTTCATTTCTATATCACATAATTCATATACTCTCATGCTCTCAGGAATCTATCACATTTTTATTCCTTTATGCTTTCATATACTCTTAAGAATTTATATTTCCTCATGCTCTTCAAAATGATTTGTATCAATCCTTACAAAACTCTTCTTAGAGACAATATCAGAAGAAACTCAATCACTAGTGAAAATTATCTCTAACTTCTAAAAGCACTCGCAGAATGGATAACTTCCACGACTTTATTAGTTGGTGCACCACACTTTGCAGAGCAATTTGCAGTCTTCAGTGTTGCTCAACTGTTTTAGACTTTGTCAAAAAAGGCTTTTGTTGGCCTAGACTGACTAACAACAACCTCTTGGCATAACTTGTTGCGCTCAAATGATTAATGTGGTGAAAACCTATCATGTAGATAATTACCAATCAGAGAGCAATGCATCCACTGCAAAGATGCTTTTCGAACACCATTTTAAAATTCAATACAATTACTGAGGCAGTGAAATTTGGGAACGTCAGAAATTCCTTTCAAATAAATTTATGTGTAGTGAAAGGTCATATTGTTCATTCACTTTTAGTGTGCTAGTAAGGAAAAGAGTAACCAGAGTATACCACTACACTTATTTGTATTACCATAGAAAAAAGGTGTCAACTCAGTTCATGGAGAGGTGACCCAAAACTTGTACCATTCAGAGATACACACTGTTGCATGGCTAACCTCTGAAGGTTGTGTATGAGTGAAGTGTGCAAAAGGCCCCAACTCCATCTCTTTACCCCCACCTATTGATTTTAATACTTCACTTCTCAGTGCTTGCATTTTCAAATTATTGCTTCTAGCTCAGAGGAAAGATATTCACCAATATCCATTTGGAAACTACCAGCAATACAAATACTTTGAATCTGCTGCCTCTGAGTACCGAGGCAGTGAAATTGGTAGTGAGGGTAAAGAAGCAGAGTTACAACTTGTGTGCACTGTACTCAGTCACAATCCTCTGCTGGACAAGACTTAGAGCAATGGCGCTACTTCTGAAAGGGGCAAGTTGTGAGTAACCTCTCCATTCACTTCGTAGACCCTATATAAACTCTTTCCTCTATGGTATTGCTTTCCACCATAAGGAATTAGAACAACATTTAGGGTATCACAAAATTTATACTTTCAAGACATTATACTACTTTTTAAACATTTGATCATATTACTTTAACCATTTTTTTTTTCATTGAACTTACACAAAATACCAAAGGAACATTTAATTATCTTCATGAACTCTTCAAGAGATAACTGAATTTTTACCTGATAGATACGATTTGTAGCCAACTTAATTCCACATTCGTCACTGCAGTACTTGCTGCCTGGCCGGGAAGCTTGGGTGCATGTAGGCCCATAGCATTGCCGAGGACCCTCTGCTTGAACCCATCGCCCTGGACCCCCACGTCCATCAGCACCATCAGAGCTTGAGTCTCTCCGCTTGCGTCTGTATGTTGGACCTCGTGCATCACGGGAAGTTCGAGATTCACGCTTCAAATGCAATAAAACAGGAGGGAAGAGTTGATTAAACAAAAGAGCTTACAATATAGCAGTAAGGTAAAAACCCAGATTTCTTTGAATTTCAACTTTCTGAGGGCATTGCAATTTCATTGTACAACTCAGCAGAGACACTGTCAATGTTAAGTGAGCAACTCCTGATGGTACACTTAACCGGATCCAAGAAAACTAATGAGAAACAATAATTAGTTACAGAGCCTAAATAGTTTACTTTTGTCCTATATGCCCTTTGCATTTCTCCACTTCTTTTGTAATGATAAATTTATATTCTGACTAGTAATTTAATTCTGTAAGAGTGAATTACTTCATTTTACATTGAAACAATAATAATAATAAAATAAATTATATTTATACAATAATTGATATTAATTTAATTATTAATAGTATTAATGTCATTGGGTTTTTTTCATCATCATCAAGGGGGGGTGGACTGCAGTTGCCTGCAAGGGGGGAGGAAACGGACAAACAAGAGGAGATCCCGTGTGCTTCATGGCCCATCTGTTAGAGTACTGCTCTGGCATTCATCTGATATTGATCGCAGAAACCATGGATCAGAGCAACTGAAAACTAGAAATCACCAGAAAGTGCAGAAATTGACCTAGCTATCTAGCTAAGCATGAAAATTGATCAACATCAGAACACAAACTCCAATATTTCCTTATTGAAGCTTCATTCCCTGTTCTTTGCATTTTTTCTCACAAAAAGGGATCATTTTCTTTCATCAGACTAAGTGATTCTGATCTTATTGAGTTTTTTTTAAGCCACATATTTCAATTAACTCATTAAGGACGGAATTTTTTTAATGGATAATTTGTTCAAATTTAGTTTACAAATAGCATTTAAAAGAATAATAATCAATAAAATTGGGTTTAAAAAACATTTTTTTATTGAGAAAAAAAACCTGTGACCCTATGGATATGCTATCCTTTATGATAACAAATAAGACACATTGTAATATATATGAAAATTATTTTGTATGAAAAATTACAAAATATTGAGCACACAACCCCACATTACATTTAGAACATTCTGTTCTACTAACACTTGCACACATGTGCCTCTTTTCTGGTTTCGTACAGGTTGAATCAAATGATTTCCCTCATTGTGTCTGATGTCATTGGAAATTCTATTGATTGTTGAATTTCTTCAAGCAGTTGCAGATGAGAAAGGGTGTAAATAAGGGCAAAGAAGTTTAAAATGCACAACATTTAAAATAATAGCTAGTTACAGATATGTACATCCCGGATTTACGAACTAAACATACTGCTATATAAACATTGCGACTGTTTTTGAAGTTTTGTATTCCACCTCCAACTCAGCACTTACTGTACACCTATTTTTTTCATTATACCATGCAGGGAACACCAAACACGGTTTCATTAATGCATAGACTATGCTGGAAATTATACACTTTTGTTCAAGCCGTGCATGAAAGTGGTAACTCATTTCTTCCTCTTTATTTCTATAAGTCAAATTGTAAAATCAAAAATCCTCGCAGAAACAGTGCTCATGGCTTACTAGATATGAACTCTGAGACAAAGCTCAGACAATCAGAAACTATCACTCAAGAGCCAAGAACCAAGATGCAAAGTTGGCACATGGTACACTCAATGTCAAAAAGATTGCAGTAAATAAAGCAAGCAAATGTAATTTTAGAAAGAAACAAAAAAAAGTTTACGGTGCTTAAAAAGATGATCGCTATTTCTAACATGAAAATACAGACAATTTGCTGATTTTGGAAAATAAGTACAGATGCCAAAACAATCATTAAATATACGGGCATGTCCTGCCAAATACAGACATCTGGTAACCAAAGCCTTTCCAGAACCTTTCGAGAGAACTGCTTATTTGGATAGATAAGTAGTGACAATCTATCTTCTGAAGCGAAGATTTGGTATTATTGCTCTAGAAATTATTTGCACAATGCACATACAGTGTGCATTGCAGCATCTAAGAGCCAGGTGAAAATAGATCAATACCATTCCTCCTCTTATTACAATTCTGTAGGTGAAGATGTCTTCATCCATTCTATCCAAGCTTCTCATATATTTATTATATGCATATATGATGTTTGGTGTGGTTGGTATTATTATAATTTTCTTTTCTGCAACACTATATCTTTTGACATTGTCTAAAGGCTGTATCCCAAACTATGTTGACAGGGCATACTGATAATCATTGATGATCATCAATCCATCTTTATTTTGGAATCAATGAAGGCTCTTTCTTTTCGCTTAATTTTTTTTTTTTAAATAATACAGAGCAATCTTTTGGAATCCTGTTTGGCCTCATTGTTCAAGTAACTTCATATCTCTGCTATTTCAAATGTACGAATAAATTGAAAATGGTAAACAAATTATCAAAATAAAATTGATCACTCAAGTTTATTTCAGAAAGTTCATCTAGTGTAATATTTATAAGCATTGCTGCTGGCTTGCCAAATGCATGTTCATAGATAGAGTTCACATTTACTCTCTGCAATGACCTGATGAAAATCATATGTATCCCAAGCCCTGACGTAACCATACGGTCACACAAGATTAAAATTGTTCTCATAGCCCATGTCGTAAGCAAGTTGTTATTTTTACATTAGTTACATCATTTAACAATACTTTAAAACACATAATATATTAAACAATGAAGGAAGGAAGAAAGAAAGAAAGAAAGAAAGAAAGAAAGAAAGAAAGAAAGGGGGAAAAAATAAATCAAAAATGCAAAGCCTTATTTGATTCAATTTGCTGATTTCCGAAGGTATGAAATTCTTTGTTAACAACAATCGGCGTAACACCCATGGGCACACATCCACCAAGTTAATAGAATAGATCGTTCAAGATATTATTCAAGATATGATTGTAGTTACACCAACCTCGAAAACATTTATTAAAGCTTCTTATAACACATTTAGATCATTGTTATACTTGTGGCTATATGGCAACACTAGTCCTTAATGGGTTAAAGTAATTACACTATAATAACGGATAACAGCTGACCAGTACAGACATAGGATCAATGGGGAAAAAAAATAGGAAAAATGAGAAACATAGTATTTCCAAATAGAATTCGTAATTTTAAATTAATGATGCTCTCCTACTCACCGGTGCTGCATTAACACATTGACGATGGACACAGCGGGGACGCTGACGAAAGCCACCATGTTTCTTATCTCGGCATCCTTCACATCGCCCACAGTCCTCAGTGCGATAGCATCCAGAACAACGGCCACATCGTTTAGAAGATGATCTCACCTTTTCTTCAACTAGAATGAAAAAAAAACATTGAGGACATTTCATTGTCTTATTAGACAACGAATTTTAGTATAGTGGATAATAAAATAATGATGTAACATAACAAAATTAAACAAATTTATTTATGTTATGCCCAAGATCTTTATCCAATGTACGCTTTCTGAATACAATATTATCCTACTCACACGACTCCATTTTGTCTCGCCTTTTCTTGGATCTCTTTTCATCAGTTCCTGATGCATTTCTTTCATTTCGGTCATTCCTTTCAGTCCGTTCATTTCTGTCATTTCGGTCATTTCGATCATTCCTTTCATTTCGCTCTCCTTCTCGTTTCCGAGGTTTATACCGGGTAACTAATGTTGGATCTTCCTCTCGACAACGCTGAAAAAAAGTTTTTTGAAACTAATGATGGGTAAAATGTTAATTATATTTATTTCGATGATTTTTATGCAATTAGTTAGAATCAAGTGATACACAAATAAAATTAAACACGAAAGTCATTAAAGATGCTATATCTTTCTACTTATTCTTCTATTGATCAGGTTTTTACACACAGTAAAATGAACAAATATTGTTATCATCTTTCTACAAACCGCATAAAATTTTATGATAATTTGATGTGTTGCATTTAGTTAGATATTTATAACATATGCAAGACATTCATCTAATTATTTATTTACTTGATAATCAGCATAAACCCTCTGTAAACAGTATTCCATTAAAAAAATCATTCATCAAAGCTTCACTAAATATAAAGTGTGATACATAGTAATAGAATCAGTTAAAGTGCAACTTTTATAAAACTAATACAAAAGAATAAAGTGTAGCCAAGATCATAAAGCAATTGCAAGTTGTTTTCTAAAGAATGACTTGACAAGCATACAAAAAGTTACCGTTATTGCACAAATGGCTAGCAGAAATTGAGATGCTGTGAAAAATTCAATACAAGCATTGTTCCTTCAACTATTTTTTATTTAACAAAGAAAATAATTTTTAGTTTTTGTTTGAGGAACATTATAATGAACCTTGGAAACATATCTGGAACTCTCAATACATCCTGAAATTATACAATTTAAAAATATCAAATCATTAAAAATTCTCTGGTACTGTAACAGCTGCATTTCAAAAATCTTATCAGACTGTGATTATTCATAATTAAATCTTGTCATAGGTGTTTTATTAAGGCAAGTTTATGTAAGAATGTGTTCTGAACTCTCTAATAATATCAATGTCATATTGGATATGTAGAGACCAGACTTGTAAATTAATACTGACTATAATATTATACTCACCACACAGAAAAATTGTTTTATGTACTTTGCTTCTTTTTCAGTTATGCGAATGCAATCACCATGGTACCATTCCTCACAGTTGTCACAGCCACTATAAGGGAAAAATAATGACTTAAGTGAATAAACAAAAACTACACATAAAAAGCCAACTTTATAGTGGAGCACGATATCCTGTGCATATAACAGAGGTGTACTATATATATGCCCTTGGGTCATATTTAAAAGATGGACCAATGTAACTTTTATCACTCACACATACTGCCGCAACTTGCTTACGTGCAAAATAATCAATAAACAATTCATTATCTAGAATTTCAAGAGTTTGGAAGGGAATTAACAAAAATAATAATATATGAATAAAAACAATATTAATCTTCAGTGAAAAAAACAATATTAATGCAATGAAAAACCTTTTGTTTTTTTTTAAACAAAGAAATAGTTCAAATGAGTTTGGGGTAGTAATAAGATAAACCACAAGCCTACCTTACTAGTAAATGTTAATATCTCAGTATTGGTTGAAGTGTGCCTCAATTTATTACTGCCCCATGCCCTTCATAAATGTGAGCAGAGTGATGGTTTAAAACGCAACCCTACTGTTCAAGGCCCCGAGAGAAAAGTGAAAGAATTGCAACACTGCTTCTGGGACAGCTTACTGCATTTCTTACTGCTTCTGGGACAGCTTACTGCATTTACTGCATTTCTCTGACAGTCCCTTCATTCACCACCCCCTTCCTTTCTCCCGCGAGCTTCCTGTGATCTGGGAAATACTGGTTCAAAGCAAAACACGCTGTGTCTTCATTCACTGTTTTAAAGTTAACTTACCATGCACCTCAGCATAGAGCAACGTAGATTTGTGGTGGAGAAGAATTTCCAAAAGCAATCTTTCAGAGTGCCAGGCAACTTTCAAAGAAAAAAGTTAATCTGAGCCTATTCCGAAAAAGACCATTTGTATCATATTTCGATTGGTGAAATGCTATTGCAAGACAGGGAGCGTGTTTGATTGGGAAAGCAGTCGTCAAAACACACTCTTCGCGCAGTAAAAACAAGATTTACTTCCCCGAAAACAGTAAAAACTAGATTTCAACTTCCCTGAAAAAATGATTAAAGAAGCTTCAACAGCAATGTAATCTTTTGTATGGAAGTGCGCACTGTGCCATAAAAAAAAATTGAAAATGTACGCATTCAAACAGCAGACATTCCAAGAGCTTACAGTTCCCAATTGGGCTGATTGCGTGAATTAGTGTAAAGGGCTATGGCGAATTGTTAACGAAGGTCTTGAGGCACTTTATTAAGTGTTTTTTTAGTGATGAGGCTTGATTATCTCAACGGATATGTTAACCAGCAAAACAGACTCTGGGTTACCGAAAGACCATAGGAAACTGTAGAGAGACCATTGCAATAAAAGAAGATTGTTTTTCAAAGAAACAGTAATGGCTGATGCGTATCAGAATATATTGATAAATTTTGTTTCCCGTTTTGAAAAGGATGAGACAAATTTTTGGTTTTAGCAGGATGGAGTGACATCACATACTGTCAAGTCAACAATGCAATTTCTGGAAGAGATTTTTTGGAACAATAATTTCACACGTTTTGTGGCCACCTCATTCACCTGGTTTATCACTACCAGATCTTTATCTTTGGGGATGTCTCAAAAGTTAAATTTATGAGAAGAAGCCTGCTAATCTCAAAGAACTGCAAAGAAACATCGAGAGAGCGATTTGCATGATGACGAAGAAACTTTACATCGGGTTATGAGAATGTTCTCATGGAAGTTAATGCTTGTATGTTAGCAACTGGAGAGCATTTTCAACATTTTTTGTGAGATTCACTAGTTTCTGACACCAATTCTTCATAATAAATATTTTCCTTCTCTTCTTTACCGATTGCTAAAGTAGCTTTCTTATTTTCGTTTGCGGGGAATTTCCAACGCATTTTTTCTGAAGGTGGAGTTAAATGGGATGAAGAGCAATGCTGTGATGTATGAACTAATGACCATCTTTCACTGACAATTTAATTAGTGATTATTATGCACTTACTTCTGATCCGCTCTTTCGAGACCTTTTATTTTTAAAGTAACATTATTTCAATAATGATGATGATGATAATAATAATAATAATAATAATAATAATAATAATAATAATAATAATAATAATAATAGTTGTAGTAGTAGTAGTAATAATAATAATAGTAATAACAATAATTATAGTAATTGTAATAATAGTAATAGTAATCATGGAACACCAAAAAGCTAAAAGAAGCAGATTCTATAAAACTCCTTGATGAAGCAAAACAACTGGAGATCCATGGGGTGGGGGAAAAGGAAAAGTACAGAGTCCCTCAAAGAGGTAGTATGGGAAACATGCAAAACTGTTAAAAATACGTGTGAGATTTCAATGCCCAGTCATAAGAGCCCAAGGGGGGTACTGGTGGACAGCGGTAATAGCAGAGCTTCACCAACCATGTGGTAAAGCTCGAAGACTTGCAACAAGAGCTAAAACGAACACTGTACTGAGGAAAAATTAGAAGATGGCCTGCAAAAGACTAAAATCCAACATTAAAAGAAGCAAAATAAAATGCTGGAAGGTCCTATTAAATGATGTGAACAACAACCCCAGGGGAAAAGCCTACAAGATTGTTATGGACAAATTTAAACCACCAACAACTGCAGGACTGGAAGACCCCGCATGGGTGAAGGCAATTATCAGAAACCTTTTCCCTAGCAGAAAATGCTGGGTAAAGAATCAGACCTTCTGACTACCACTTCGACGAAGCCAACCACTTCACAAAGGATGAACTAGTCCAAATGATGAAGAAGACCAAGATTGCACCTGATGGAATTTCCAACGCGATCCTGGGGATAGTTGTAAAAGAATACCCCGAATGCCTCCTGAACGCCTTTAACCAGTGTCTTGAACTAGGGAAATTCTATAAGGTGTGGAAACAACAGAAGTTAATTCTTATGCGGAAACGTAACAAGCCAATTGACCGGACGTCATCGTTCAGACCTTTGTGCGTGCTGGATATGATGAGCAAATTACTGGAGGGTTTGCTCCTTCCACGACTAGAGAGACATGTGAATTTTTCAACAAGACAGTTCGGCTTTAGAAAGGGACTCTCGCCAAAAGACGCTATCTCAGTTATAAAAACAGCAGGTAAAGCTGCAACGACTGGATCAAATCTCTCCAGACTAATGCTGAACTCAGGAGGTCCCAGTGAAAGCTAAAGAAGGTTAATATCTGCCTCAAGAATCACTCAAGAATGCTGTATGCCGCCTCAGTGTGGGCAGAAGCACTAACTAAAGAGTCCATTGAGTGAAAATTCGCACAGATTCAGAGAAGGATGGCTCTAAGGATAATCATAGGATACTGCACGGTATTCGACAGTGCAACCTCAGTACTGGCCAGTGTCCCCCCAGTCGCTCTTTTAGCCCAGGAAAGGAGGACAATGTACCTGAGGGTGACAGTGGATAAACAACAAACTCTGCCTACGAGGCAATTAGACAATATCAAAGCAGAGTTGAGAAACCATCTTCTGCATCAGTGGCAAAGCCAATGGGACATGGAGAACAAAGGAAGATGGACACCCAGCCTCATCCCTAGCATCAAGGATTGGATCAACAGAAACCATGGCACAATGGACTTCTACTTGAAACAAGCCTTCTCAGGGCATGGGAGCTTCCAAGCATATCTATACAGATTTAAAATCGCTGAAAACCAGATATGTGCACTATGCCACGAAGAAGATGACGACGCTATGCACACCAAATATAGTTGCAAAGCTTGGGAGGAAGAAAGAAGAAAATGCTACAGCAAACTGCGACAGGAATTAAAGCCTGCAAACACAGTCCAAACTATGCTGCAAGACAACTGAAAGACAGTACAAGACTTCATGGCTCATGTACTCAACCAGAAATCTATCACTAAAAGCAGAGAGAGCCAAAACACTATAGCAACCACCTGAAGAGGAAAGCTCATGCTCCCAGCCAATACCTCTGCATGATGTAATGTCTCAGTGATGGTCCCACGCAGAAGATACCACAGCCCAAGAGAAATGAGGTGGTTAGGTTTTAGCCATACTGGAGAGTCTGACATAACTGGCCTCACCGGTATGCATAACACATTTCCCTCTCCTCAGCCAAATAATATATATAATATAATAATAATAATAATAATAATAATAATAATAATAATAATAATAATAATAATAATAATGATAAAAATAATGATAATAATAATGATGATAATGATAATAATAATAATGATAATAATGATAATGGTGATAATGATAATGATAATAATGATAATGGTGATAATAATAATAATAATGTTAATAATAATAATAACAATAATAATAATAACAATAATAATAATAATAACAATAATAATAATAATAATAATAATAATAATAATAATAATAATAATTGTTCTACAAATTTGGAATTGTTAATTTATAAATATTTATTTAAAACAGAAAAGTATAAAACATTTACATATCTGAAAGAAATTTGTTACGGAACTAAAACAAGCAAAGTTTATTATTTACTTTACCTGAATATATTTTACATGGCAAGCTTATTTTACTATGAAACAATTAAGGAAGAAATCACTGTTCTTATCAATACAATATTCTTTCGACACCAAACAAGCAGGCATGTGCCTTTCTTTTGAACTCACAGCGACGATGGTCATCTGCTCTCCTCCTTTGGATGGCATTAGGGGCGAGGGGATTAAGCATACTTCCTGACAGTCTACCTGCTTGAAACTGCCAGTCGTTCTCCGACCCACTCAAACTTCGTTGCCAGAGCAATATTATTCGCTCTCCCTGCTGAGGGTTACATTTTAAACTGACCACCTGCTATATGTTGTAAAAAGATAAGTTGCACTTTCATCAAAATTGGGATTTTAACATTTACGGATAGCAGGAAGCTCGCTTGGCTCGTGTGGCTTCTAACTGTACTAAGCCTAGAATCAAAGTTCCACATTGAACCAAAATTACATTACGAATCTATTTGGGAATACAATACATAAATAAAAGCATATCTTTTTCATATTATCCTATTTTGGAATATTACATGAAAATGATAATTATATCAACATACATCTTGAGTGGAATGAAGTCATAATACTTCAATAAATATAAATGCTGAGATAAAATTACGCATTCAAAATTTTCAAGAGAACTAGTAAATCTTCAGCATAAACATTTACCTCTAACTCCCAAAAAATAGTAAATCATTATATGGTTTGTATTTTAGTTAATAACGGATGTAAACCGTGTCAGTTAAACCTAGATGATGATAAGACTCTTTAATGAACATTAAAAAAATTGGCATGTATTTTTATTGCATTTAAAAATTAATTTAAAACAATCAGAAAGAAAAAATGTGCAATGATTATTTAGTTATAAATAATTTAAAATATTCTATACCTCAAGCAATATATGTACTTTGCTCAACTTTATAACACTTACATCATAAACCTCGATGAATCGGAAGACCTGCATATGCAATATGCTTGCCCATCTTGTTTAAGGAGAGTAGCAATTTTTGATTTTCTTTCAGGAAGCATAAATTGCCTTGCGATCTCCTCTTTCTGTAATACCAAACATGAATTCTCAATTTGCATTTCAAACCCAATAAGATTCACTACACTATTATATTTTAACCCTAATACACAGCAAGAAAAATGTTGTATAAATTGTATAAATGTCTAATAATCATGGATTATAATTGCTTCGAGTGTGTAAACACTTATCTCGTTTGGTCCTTATCGTACTTACAGAGAGGCCAACATATTCCTTATCAGTCATGATTAAATAAGTTTTTTGTATCAAGAAGACGAGAATTATTCTCGATTCACAAACTTCGAAGTGCAATAGTTCAGGGCTACATCGCGTTTAAAGGAAGCCAGAAATTACAATGCTCAAACCACCAGAAGAAACTAACTGGAACTAGCAATTGACACACGCCAACATTTTGAATGAACATCACTTCAAGCACGCCTAGATTTATTCGACAGTTCACGGTAAAGTTGACAAATCACAATCTCACATTGCCAAATCAGAAACATTAACTAAACACAATCAAAATACATCCCACTGTGTGCCTCTACACTGATCTCCGCCACTTCACTATTGTTCACTATCAACAGCGCAACTTTGGAGCAGCGAGCGTCCAAACAATTCCGCAATGTGATGTTCATTTGTCAATATTTTTATTCGATGCGCAGTAGGGTGTTCGCTGTTTTCGATCTATTTTAGAAGTTTTCGTAACGATTATGAAAGTTTTACTTCGAACATACAATATTAATTTTGTCATTTCTCTATATTACTTGTAAAAATTATATATGTTGTTTGTTTTTTATGCTGTTACAGTCAAGCGTATAAATCCCCGAAATGTCTGAAGAACCTAACTTGTTTGAAAAATTCACTGTCTTGATGGATCAAAACATACGGGGCGTTCAGGTATCAGTTCATGAATATTGTTAAACATACTTTTTTTCAAT
The DNA here is from genome assembly GCA_011170035.1 of Teleogryllus occipitalis. Lineage (NCBI taxonomy): Eukaryota > Metazoa > Arthropoda > Insecta > Orthoptera > Gryllidae > Teleogryllus > Teleogryllus occipitalis. The sequence continues at coordinate 128,493 of BLKR01002825.1, forward strand.
TCCTTTACTGTAATATTCATTATCATTTACAGTATGGTGTGTATTCTGTGGCTGTTGTTGGGTTAGCAATTGCTTTGAGAAGTGTAAGACCAGTAAGTCTTAATTAAATAGTAATTCACTATACAAATGACAACATTCTTATTTCTTACTTTAAAAACTTTTCTTTCAGTTTAAGAAGTTCTATCGTCCCCAAGATTTTCCAACTAGTTTTATCGAAAAGCATATAAAACTTCATGGGAAAGCTGTAGGAGTCATACCTCCATTTGGTTCTTCACCACCCCTTCTTCTAGTTGACCACAGTCCAATTATAGCCCTCCAGTGGCTTCGGCCTCGAACTCCAGATCTTTCTGTTGAGATTTCAAGTATCAATTTAACTCCTAATGGCCTTTCCTGGCTTCAACATGTTGTTGTTGGAACTTGTGTGGAATTTTCCGTCCTGAAAATTAACCCCACATCAGTTAGTTGCATAGTGACAAAACAGGTAATTAAACTTAACTTTTTTGTATTAATTCTATTTTTATGCTATCTTTTGAAATTAATTTATTTTGACATTTCAGAATAAGAACGTGGGCCTTGATTTAGTTTCCCTGGGCTTTGCTTCAGTGTCACCTCTAGATTTTCATTTAGAGAAAGATCCTTTATATTTAAAATATTACCAACAACTTCTGCGTGCTGAAAATCGCGCAGAAAAACGGGGCAATGGAATTTGGGCCAAAGAGAATGTTGGCTCAATTCCTCGGCTGCTGCAGAAAGTTCCTAACAAAGTGAACCATTTAACAGTTCATGCATTAAATGTAATAAAGAATAGAATATTAAAGAAGAAAACCAAACTCCAAGCTGTTGCTGCTGGAACTGCTTAAGATTTAATTTTACTGGAAAAAGAAAACTACACTCTTAGATTTTGTGGCTTCAAACAGTAAGAATAAATTTAATAATTCTCTTGAAAAGTTATCTTTGTTATACCCTTTTCTTTATTAACTTCGCTGTGTAGAAATATATTGACTAAAAATATTTTACAAACAAGTTTGAGAGTGGATTCAAACTTTTATTGCATATTAAGTATGTATTTTGAATAATGTTCTGGAATTTTGAAGGAAACTACTTAGCATGTAGGTTAAATTAAGTATTTGGGCACTGAGAGGTATGACTAAACTTCTGATTTTTAAGCTCAAAATCTCCCATTTAGGCATCTACAATAGGCTCAAAAGGCAAAAATAGGCATTATATTTTTTCAACTATTATATTCCCAATATATTAGTGAAAACAATTTAAAAACAATAATTGCAATACAAGGCTGAAGTAATGAAAATAATTGATATACAAGGCTACAATGAAATACATGTATATCTTTAACCTCAGGAATCGAATTATTTTCAATTATATGACACAGAATACAACTAGTACCTCTACTAAATAATGAGACTGGAATCTGTGACTGATCTCTCATTTTATAAGCAAAAATGGTATTTCTACATTTACATTTGTGTTTGGTGCACACAAGTACTTTCATTTTCGAAACAATTGACAGTAAACTAATGATATCACCTTCAGAGTTTTCATGATTAGAATTTTTGTGAAGAGCTAAATCAATTGTAAATTGGTCAAGTGATTCATTGTGTTTGCAGCATTTAATATCAAAGTTAACACAATGGCCTACGTATTTACTACCTAAAATAAATATTGAGAACAATGAGAAACATGACTTGTGCAAACTACTTTTCAAAAAATTACAAATCCCCCCACTCCCATGCATGTACATATTTGAAATATTAATCTTCGCAAAGAAGACACTTGTGGACAAGGATTCTGTTACTCTATAAACACAGAAGTTCATAACTGTGGTACTAGACAAGAAAGAAATCTGCATGTAACACTGTGAAACTTCACACTTTCAAAAAAGTATTGTTATAGAAGGCATTACACTATATTACAAACTCCTTAGTGAATTTAAAGGCTTAAACTCAATATACACATTCAAAAATAAACTGAAATACCATAAACTGTTAAACCATACATTCTACTCTACAAAAGAATACATACATCATAAACACGTCTTCATTAATATAAACTAGTAGCAATAATTTTTGCATATTCTATTGCATGATTTGAAACCCCGTGAATTGATTGTTGGGTATAAAGGATGGACCCTGTGCAGGCATCAATCTCATGAATAAATTGTTTGATGTTTTTGTTTTTTAATTATTATTTTTTTCAATTTTAGTCATCAGATACATTACAATTAATAAAATTAATTTGTATTGTATTTAGTATGAAAATTGAATTTTAATTTTGTATTGTATTTAATATTTATAAATTCCTGTATTGTGCATTGTACGATTATATACATATCCTGACTTGTCATACATGGCTTATGTTCCATTTATGTGACAAATATATCATTATTATTATTATTATTATTTAAACAAAGAATTCTAGACAAGAACTCTTTATTGTAATTTGAGAAATTGCTAATAATAATAAGTGCAGATGATGTTCTGAGAACAAACTTCTCTCTTTAAGATAATTCAACTGTGCATCATGCTTGTAAACAGCCAATATAATATTAAAAAATCCAAAAATTAGGTAATTAACATAATAGGCATTTTAAGCTCTAACCCTGAAATATGCATTTTAGGCTCTGCAAAGGTAGTTCCTGTAATACTGCCAAGTCATGGAATGTGTATATAATTAATTTTGAGTGCCTATGTCAAAAGAGTAAAATTGGTATTTGCCTAAAAATCCAATGTCTAGTTATGACCAAATAAAATATTCTCAGAACAAAGAATTGTATGTTTCAACTGTTTGTCATGTCACACAATTTAGATATTACTGCTGTAAGTTTAAACATTGTACAGTGTGAATGGAACTATGACAGAACTGGTGCTATTCATGCCTTTCATCATTTGCTTATTATGCATTGAGTAAAACTAAGTTTAAACTTTTTAATTCTGATGAATGAGAAGCAAAGTTTGAGAACAAAATTCCACACAATATAATAAATCTTGTAATGTCACCGTACTATGTAATGGGTGCAATAATGTTTGGTTCTGCTACCTCTTAGTTTTTGATATTCTAACTTACATGACACAATATATGTAAGTGTTCTGATTGTTTTTTACAGGAAAGCTCATGAACCTAATGAACCATTGAATAAAAAGAAGATATCGAAGATGTCTTATAAAAGTGCGAGTACTTAAAGTTCAATTGAGCAGCTATACAGTCTGACAGTTCGTAGTAAATGGTCCCAAAGCATATCCATGTGTATTTTTTTCTGTAGAATCCTAAAATGTACCTTTCAAATCATTTAAATGATTCTAACATGATATAATCTGGATAATTTTTTAGTTACGTATATTTTTGCAACATATATAAAATATTGATTAATTCCCAAGAATCCACTTGTCAGATTTATTGTCATGAACTTTAAGCATTAGTGCTTAACTAACTTGGGACCATTAGTGTTGCCATATGGTGCATGCTTGGATGTTGTGCCTTTGTTGTTGAATATTTTGTTAAATACTTTAGTTTTTCTAATAATATAAAAATTGTACTAAAATACAAAATATACAATATTGTTAATAAGATTTTGGAGTTATTCTTTTGAAAATTCAATACTTGAAAAAAATTAAAACACATTCTTAATGTGTCCAAAAGAAAAAAACTCATTGTCAAGCATAAGACAGTAGTGAACAGTATGAAAGATAGTGAGTGAAGAATTAGAAACCTATATAATTCAATGCAGAATTATGCATCATTACACCACCTAAAGCTACCCATCTCCCTCAGCCAGTAAAATAAAAATTTTAATATATCCAGAACACTGTGTCACCAATGTTGGTAAATAAATGTTGAATGTTGCTGCAGGCTGCAAACGTTATTTAATTGTTAATTTTGTAGTTTTCATGCTCAATTTCCTTTCATAGTTTACAATTTGTTTTGTTAAAATTGGTATACATTGTAACCAAAATTAAACAATAGAAACAAGATACTTATTGGCAACAGAATGCTGTATTTGATTGGAAAATAATGGTGGTAAAATTATGTTCATGCCAATTTAAAGCTGAATAATTTAGAGTAATATTCGCTTTTGTACAAAATATTTTGTGTGTGTGTCTATATATATTGGAACCATTTTTCCAAGTTTTCTTGAAAACCATAAATTCAATCAGCTTCTACTGCGAATAACATTACACTGATGTTCTATTAATGACCCTCAATAATTTCTTTGTATATTATTATTGTTTTCTTAAATATTATTATGAGATCCAAAACCATGCTTCCATGAAAAATATACAACAATAGCATTTCTTCATTGCTAGAGAAGTAGACATAATACATCCGACTATTTCAGAACGTAAATTTCCCGTTAAAATCTTCAAAGGAAAGAATACAAACAAGTAATTCCCGATTTTTCGTATCTGAAATAAACTTTTAGAAGAAAGTGGGGTTCAACCGTAACGCTTTAGCGACCATTAGTTACGGGGTCAAGCCGATCCCAAAGCAAGCTTATTTTCGTTTTCTAAGTAGCTCGATGTCACACTATTTTTAAATAAATGCCTGAGAATAATGCAGCTCATTTCATTTGCCCCTTCCCAGTGGAAGATTACCGATACTGAAGAAAAGAAAATTGGAGCATGAGATTACAACGATGTTCCGTCGCGAATAAAGTCTTACTAAACGGCGACACGTCCCAAATCCTAATTCCAGAGCCCCACTCGATAAATCCTTACACCTGTAACGGAGTGTGGGTGTGACAGTATGCCCTGTAATAGTAATACGTCTGGCTGTTCCGGGAAATCGCGTCGCTACTTTATACTCTAGTTTTTAATCTCTACTAACTATCCATTGCTATTTTGCACGTGGATGCATGTACAAAAAGTGAGAAATGAGACGTTTTAACCACGTAATTGTTATTACATATGCGAACAATGGAAACGACTTACAATTGCGATAATGATACTCGTGTAAAATTGTCGTGGTGGCGTGTCGTGAACGTCGACCTGTTGCGCATCAGTACGTGACAAACACTACCAAAGAACGTTTAGATTCGGTAAATTTATAAAACAATATCAGAGTTAAAAATTAAAAAAAGTTGTTTTATTAAAGAATATCGGTAAACGGGAAATATGATACTCTGTTGTAAATTAAGAGGCAATAACAAATTATTCTCCAGTTCATCTGCTTTTTCAATTTTTGTTACGACTTCAAGGCAGTCAATTCACGCGCGTGAATACGTTAGGCAATTGTTCACGGGTATATCAGTTTGGCAACATTTGCAGTAAAGCTTCTCAAATACCATTGGGAATTATATCATTACGGGATTAAAAAACCTGTTTTGTTTTAAAATTACCATAAATTGTTATCCTATTTATTTCACAATTATCAAATCCATACTTTTGTTGCTTTCTTTATTTCCTGTCAATGGTAGAAATTCTTGAAATTTTGACTTGTACTTGTTGTCCTCCCTGCAGTTTCATTCCCGTTTTTTGATCTTTTATGTTTTCTAGTTCCTTTATCAGATTTGTTCTTCGTTTGTAAATTTAAGGACATGTATTAATGCATGTTTCATGTTTTTCTTTTAGTAACGTGACGTTTTATTCGTTATCTATGAATGCTGTGTTGCTCACCTGCTGTGGGCGTGCCATTCTCATGAGTCACACACTAACAAGTACTAACTACTAACCCTGCTCACATGAAACTTACTTATAAAACTGATAGAACCTGAAAATAAAGGCATCGACGACTTGTCGTTACAAACTCAAATCATGGCCAGTTCAACAGAAAAACTTCCAGAATGGATGTTGAAATTGGAAAGCAAGCAAAAGAAGGTAACAATTATTTTAATTCAATGAAATGCATAACAGTGTGAAATTGTATTATAAATCTGTTGCCTGTATATGTTAATAGCAACATCGATTAGCTCATGACATTGGAGCTGGAGCACCGTGTTTGGCATGTGGTGATAACTGTCCTGGACTTGACCTTCATTTTTGGAGGTAAGTGCTTTATTTTTATTGTGAATTAGCATGTAATTGTTGATTATAGCTACTGTTCATCAATTGGACTTTCTGAATATGCAGGAAGTTGTGCCGCAATTGTAAGTGTAAGAAGGAAGATCATGATGTAAAGGATGATGAAGGATATGAGCAATTTGACATACTCTTAGGCAGTGGGAGTCGCAAAACCAAGAAAGGAGGCTGTGAGTTTATTTTTTGATAAAGTAAAGATTCCTCTTACTTAAGACAGTTATGTTTTTATTTTTAAAAACATAATACTTCTAATAGACACTTGACATTTGAATATAATGTGGGTTTATTTTTTATAATAAAATACTTCATTTCTTATTTTGCAAGTACTAAAAGTATTTTATTAATATTTCCAGTTTTAAAAATAAAGGTGCCAGATGATACACATAATACTGTTGCTGCACAGAACACTTCATCAAAAGGAGTGTCATTCGACTGGTTACCCCCTAATGTTTCAGAGGAAGTGGTAAGTGATCATTCATTCTTAGAAAACTGTATATTTTGTTGAGTTATTGTAAATTATTAAGCCCTAGGTAATATGATGTGAACAAATTTCTCTATTTATAAGTTTGACTCTTACAAATAAATACTCACGAATAACGCTAAAAATGATTAAGTTTTTAACAAACTACACAAATACTTTCATAAAATAGTACAGTATATACAGATGCACAGTTTAACAATTCATTACGTACCAAGTGTTTAAAACATGTTGCTGTTCCATACCGAAGTTCTTTATGTTTAGTGATCTCTGAGCATTGTGACAGTTCTCTTCATTTAAAGAACCCAAAGAACATGTTATTGCTAAACAATAGGAAATCCAAATTCAGCTGAGATGGTTCAGCACCAATGCCTCTGCGGCTTCTGACTGGGAGGTCCTCAAGTTCAAGTCATAGCACTGGCATATTTGTGACACTAGCTACATAGCTAGGCTGAATTCAATCCCTATCTGGATGAAAATTCTAGGGGTTAGCTGCTCTGATCTGTAGTTTTCCATGGCTTCTCTGATCAATACCAGATGAATACCAGGGAAGCACATTAAAAATGGGCCACAGATTGTACACTTACATATACTACCACTGCTACGCACATCAAAAACTCTCTCTCTCCTGGCTGGGGGGGGGGGGAGATACTGGTAGAGGGAAACATACCGGTCAATGCCGGATTCACATTCCAGCAGAGGAAGTATCATTGTCACCTCCTGGAATCTAAAATCCAATTATGGAATTAATGGCCACAGAAGTGGACGTGTCTGGAAACATTAACTAATCAATCAAACCAAGTGATAATTATTCTTTTGCTATGAGTCTGAAGGTCTTCTTGGATTGGAAAAAGTTAAGATAGATTCTTCTGAGAAAGAGACCAAGCTATTAAAAAATTCATCCTACGGGATAACTACCTCATTGACTTCATGAATGAAGTTTTAGAAGAGTTGACTAAAAAGACTGAAGCATCATTTGACTCTGGAGTACGAGCTGTGTCAGATGATGTTTCATTAGTCCACACAGGGTTCATCCTGGAAAACTGTCTTTCAAAACTAGAATTTGTGCCGGGAATACAGCAGAAAAAATTCAACAATCTTCAAATTTATTAATACGTTCATTGCAACACTGTTGAATAATTCATACCAAATTTCACCAACAGTGGTTTCTTTTAATTCTTCTTGCTCCATAAAAGCCTTTTTCAAGATCATCAACTCATCAAAGAATTCATTTTAATTGATTTTGGTGTTTGGGCTGATCTCTTCAATAGTGTTCACAAAATACAGGACAATTCTGCATCCAAAAGAATTTTGCTAGCACCTACCACCAAAATAATGGGCAATCCCATAAAATACAAGACCCTCTTTTTTAAACATTTTGTTGCGTCAACTCGCAATGCAACGCGTCTCCTAACCCCTTCTTGGGTGTTGAGCGCTATTGGAGTAATCCTCCATTACTTGTATAGTCTGGAGTAATCCTCCGTTATTTATATATTTCTGTCCGTGACGTCTCGTCGCAGTCTATTGATAAGAGGACCTCCAGGACCTCCAGTATCTCTGTGTACGCGCCTCCCACCACGCACCCCTGCATCACAACCCAGCAGCCAGAATTGGGAAGGAATAAGGATAGGGGTAGGGTTTAGGATACTTCACAGGGGTTGGACTAGCCCTTGTGAAGCAGCCAAACACGTTTTGTTGGAACGAATTTCACATGAGATTCGACGGGAATCGAACCCAGATCTCCTTGGTGAAAGGTGAGCGACTTTGCTCTGCGTCATGAGATGACCACTTTAATTATGACACATTTATCTGATAGTAGGGAGAAAACCTAGGTGGCAAAACAAAAACCAGAACACAGTAGCTAAAAGGTATGTTGTCGAATTAGATGAAAAGAGACAAAAGGTTTTCATATAACAGAAAGGGATCTACGAATTCTTCTCTAAGCTACTCTTAGGACACAGTTGTTTCGGTTCCTTTTTTTCATCATTTTCTAAATGCACAATTTCTTACTGTCCAGCTAGATTTATTGTGTTTCATAATTTTTTTATAGCATGTACATTTTTTTTTATCTCCCTGCTGTTATATCAGCAAACTGGGTGTGATTCAAGTGACCGAGGGTGATCATAGGAAAAAAAAGTTTACTTTTCTAGAATTCGGGAACTGTGTTCAGTACTGTGTATGAAGCATTCAAAAGACTGAAGGCTAGAAGAAATAGAAAGAAAGTGCGCCATTTGCAAACAATTTACTAAACTCTTCTTGCAGTTCTCATAAAGGTCGGCAGGCAAAACCTTCCTCTGCAAAGCTATGCCTGTTGATGGAAACTCACAAACATGAGATACCAAGAGGTGGTGGTAATGGTTAGGAATACTACCCAAGGTGCAATACAGGTTACATGGCTTATATTGAGATTTCTATCAACCCTGTCAAAAACAGAAAAACAAAAGAACATGCACACATTGGCTATAGATTTACATTTGTGAAAATAATAGTGTCAAAGTTGATCACAAGAGATGTAAAGATGTGAATTGATAAAAGCCCCAATTATAATGTATGCCTCAGAAGCCTGCACCCTTGATGAAAAAGATACCAATCAGCATAGGATATTTGAAAGGCAAATATTGTATAAAATACATGGTCCGATCCAAGTGACTCCAGGCTCATAGAGAATAAGAACCTACCAAGGAATTGAAAATCTAATAAATGGTGAGGATATATTACGTTTTATTAAAGCCCTGTGAATAAAATGGATAGGCCATGCCAAAGAATGTAATAATAAATAATAGTTCCCAGTTTTATCCAGTGTTAGTCTCTAAATGTGTTTGTTGATTAATAATTGCCTTGTTTATTGAAATATATTGTGCGAGTTATGCGATTTAAACAGTCTTTGAAGTATCTCACATCTGTAATGAATTTACATCACCGATACGTAATTTGAAAATTGTGTGGTACTACTCTCCTTCTTCTTCAAATTACTTCTCTTTCAAATTACCAACAAAAAAACAACAAAAAATTAGATACCTAAGAAATTTCTTTTAACTGCAAAATTTAGTTATCTTTATTAAATCTGGTCTGAGTATATAGGATGTAATTTCTTTCTAATATATTTGATAGATGTAATTAGCAAACGTAATTGATAATATAGTGCAAAAATATTCCTTGTGATTTCAGGCAGCAGAGTACATGCAGCAACTTCCTGTAAGCAAATTACCTATCTCAGGAAGTGATGGAGCCCTCTATCGTCGGCAACAATTGACAAAACAAGTGCCTCTTCATGATCTGGATGCTAAGCACTGCCATAACCTCACTCCTGAAGAAATTGAACAGTGAGTGTACCATTGTATTTAGTATCAATGAGGGAATATTTTTATTTCTTCTTCTTTTTCTTCCTCCTTTTTCTTCTTCTTTCCTTCTTTTTCATTTTTATTTTTTCTTCTTCTTTTCTCCTTTTTTCTTTCTTTTTATATTTTTTCCCTTCCTCTTTTTCTTATTTTTCTTCTCCTCCTTTTTCTTCTTTTCTTCTTCTTCTGCGAGTATGCAAATATTTATTTTCTACAAGATTTTGAAGCCTTTTGATGCTTTATTGAATAATAACAATGATAATAATAATAATGATAATGATAATAATAATAATAATAATAATAATAATAATAATAATAATAATAATAATAATAATAATAATAATAATAATAATAATAACGAAAAATATTATTATTATTATTATTATTATTATTATTATTATTATTATTATTATTATTATTTATATTAAAGTGTTTATATTAAAACACAAAAAGACTAACCCATTTACTGTACATGGATGACCTTAAGCTCTACGCTGAATCGCATGATAAATTAGAATCGCTTATAAGTGTAGCAAAAATGTTCAGCGATGACATCGGGGTGAAGTTTGGTTTTGATAAATGTGGTATAATAAATATTCATAAAGGAAATGTACAAAACACAAACCAAATTTTCTGTGATATTAAACAGATACCACCTGAAGAAACATATTGCTATATGGGAAACCCTCAGAACCATCGATTGGACCATAATCATATCAAGGAGGAACTTCGAATAAAATATCAAAAGTGGCTAACAAAGTTGTTAAGCACTTATTTATCAGGGGGTAATCTGATTTCATATATCAACACCTGGGCTGTGCCGGTCCTAACCTACTCCTTTGGTATTGTTAAGTGGACTGAATCTGACCTGGAGGAGGTGGGATCAATGAGAAGAATGTTACATAAATTCCGCTGTCTTCATCCAAACTCCTCAGTAAAAAGATTATATCTACCTCGAACGATGGGAGGCAGAGGGTTGGTTAATATAAAAACACTTTGCCTGAGACAAGAGGAAAAAATGCGACAGGTCCTTTTAAACTCCAGTGACATTAATGAAATTAACTGTTAATGAGGACTGCTGCTTCACTCCGTTGAACCTCCATGAACGAAATTATGATTTAAACATCTCTATCCACCAGTCGAATTTTAATGAATGGAAACAACAAGAAATACATGGAAGATACCCAAAACTCTGGTTTCGAGGTGATGTAGACAGACGTTCCTTGGAGGAGTGGCTTTTGGAGAAACAAATATATCCTGAGACCGAGGGTTTTATAATATCAATTCAAGACAAGAGTTATCAAGACCAGAAACTATCGAAAGCATTGTTTAAAAGAAGATGTGGTGGATAAATGTAGGAAGTGTGGAGCTGTAGGAGAAACAATAGAACACATCACAGCTGCATGCTCTTCCCTCTCAGACAGTGCTTACTTAGGAAGGCATAATCAAGTTGCGAAAATCGTGCACAGGGCAATTGCAATAGAGCATAAATTATTGGATGAATCGACACCGCCATTCTATAAGTACACCCCTCCTCCAGTGCTGGAAACAAGTTCCACCCTTTTGTTCTGGGACAGACCAGTTTTAGCTGATCATACTGTCGATTACAATAGGCCAGATATTCTCCTTATAGATAAAAAGAAGAAAGAAGGAGTAATAATAGACATCACAGTACCATTATCCCACAACATCAAACAGAAAGATATAGAAAAAATTTCGAAATATGAAAACTTATCTTATGAACTAAAACATGTTTGGAAATTATATGCTACCAAAACATACCCACTTGTGATATCGGCGGAAGTCCTGGTCAGTAAAAACTTCCTTAAAAACTTAACAGAACTTAAACTACCCAAAAACTTTCTGAACATGGGACAGCGCGCAGTTTTGTTGCAAACAGCCCATATCGTAAGAAAATTTTTATCTTAAGTCCAGCCATAAGATGAAGTTCTTCTTCTGTGACCGAACCTGTCCCCAAAACAACTCTGGGGAAGGTGAGCATTTCTACCAACAAAAATAGCTGAGAAAACGTAGGATGATGATGAAGATTATGATAATTATAATAATAATAGTAATTATAATTATAATAATTATTATAATTATAGTAGTAATTATAATTATAATAATAATTATAATAGTAATAATAATAATAATAGTAATTATAATTATAATAATAATATGATGATAATGTAATAAATATTCTTTTGTTATTTATGTTGGTAAACACACACTTAGCTCCTTAGCAACCAACCATCTAAACAACGCTTTAAGAGTGCCTCCATGGCAATGGCCATTAACATGCTCGAGAGTCCATTAAAAATATTTTAATAGACTCTCAGGTTTTGATTTTAACAGAGCTCGTAATTCTTTTATGTCCCTTTTGTCCCCCTTTTTTATTTGCCGCCATTTCCATTTTGTTCCCCTTGTCCTATTTTGTCCCCTTGCCCCATTTGTCTCACTGTCCTGTTTTGTCCCCTTGACAATTCTTAACTCATGAAAGTGTGAAATGTTTAGTTGGAATAACTAGAAATAACAAAAAAATGTATTTTTTGCAAGCCCTCTATTAGCCTTTAAGGACTTGTTATATAAATAACTATTGTTAAGTGTGTTAGTAATATTTATTACAATAAATAATTAAGAGAAATATCCAGCAATTTCACTTTTTTCTATTGTCAAAAATGCTATATTATTGAAGTAGATATGAATTGTAGTTAAGAATTGCAGATGAAATGAATTATAAAAATGAGGTTCTAATTTACTTGACACATTTTGATTTCATATAATTTTATTTATTTTATGCTTCTAAAATGCATCTTTGTCTTAGTTTCTTGAAATCTTAAGTTATTTAGGGGGTTGGTCTGTATACTAGTAAAAACTGAATATCTTCAAAAAACATCTTTTGAGATAATTCAAGTTGAAAATATTGTTAAATTTGTCGAATCATTATCATTTCCTAGATAAAAGGAGAAATCTCCGTAATTTTGTTAACATGCGCTTTTATAAGTAATACTATTTTTAAGAAAGAAAATCAAAAGGTCCAAAATGGAATTCTCCTGTACATTTTCGCGGTTTTGTAACTTTGTTGAAAAAGGAAGTGATTGATAATTTAGTGCTAAGTACAATCAAACACCAGGGCTTCAACAATTTCAATAATCAAAAGAATAGAAAAAATTGTCTTAGTGATGTGAATAATTCAAAAACATTAAAAATGAACTTGATTTTCACTTGTATTCTGACAATAATCTCTTCCAACATCTCTCATTATTACTGAGAATTCTGTCATTGTTTAAAGGAAATTGATTGATGTCAATCGTAATCAGTGATAAGTTAGTCTTGAATAATTTAAAGAGGCTATGGAAAGTGATTCCACATGTAAATATTTTCTTATATAAAGAGCCTTTTTTTCCCTCCAGTTTCCAAATTTCTACATATTATGTCCCTACAATTTATTTTACCGTCAACTTTGATTGATACTTAGTTATTTCTTTCATCATGATCTCTCTTTTCACAATCTTACTACATCATATAAGTTTAAAAAATGTAGCAAAACATTGAATGATAGGTTTAAAATATTTCATGGGTAAAATTCTGAAATTTTTCAGAGGATATTAACATTTTTAATCCTTTCATTTTTCAGACTTATGAAGTACTTAGAAAATCTGAAAAATAATGTTGTTGGTCAAGGTTGTGTTGGAAAGGTAAGTGTACTAAATTAACCAGAATTTTTTTGTTTCTATTTAAATTGCAAATCAACTTGCTGCTCATTCCTTGTAAAAGTAAAAGTAAACAGTTCCTGTAAAAGAATCAGCATTCAAATGGAGTCTTGATTTTATACAAGATACTTTTCTACTTGTGTACACATGAGGAAAGATTAACAGTGGCTTAATTTAAAAGAATTTTGTTAGAAATAAGTATGTCTGTTATGTTGAAATCCTGTAAGAGTCAAAACATCTTCGATTGGAAAATCCCATAAAGTAAGATGAAAGGTGGATGGTTTTACATTATGCTTACACTGGCATGTTTTACAAACTAGAATCAAAAACTTCCTATAATTTATTAATAATTCAGAAGCTAGTTACTAAAGCACAATTTACTCCACATTTCCCTCAAAATAGTTCCTTTCTGAAGTTATTCAATTCTGTCAGAGTGTGTAAAGGGCATGAAAGCATTTTTGGAAGTAATTTTGCAATCCCAGTTGTAGGAGTCTCATAGCATTTGCAGTAACTTCATTATCATTTATGAATCTTCACACCGGGAGCGGTGGCTCAGTGCATCAACTGATGTCACTGCAGTGCCTCTGACAGGGGAGGTCCTAGGTTCAAGTCCCCATGGCGGCAGGATTTTCGACACTACCTTTTCAGCGAGGTCGAATTCAGGTGCTGTCTGGAGGAAAAGAGTAGCGGCCACCCACTCTGATTGATAGTTTTCTGTGGTTTCTTTGATCAACACCAGGCAAATGCCGGAGCAGTATCCTAAACATCGGGCCATGGACTGTGTACGATCTTTTGTCTCTCTTCCTTGTCCTATCCTCACCCTTACACACACACACACACACACACTTATACTAACATGCACTTCACTACCACACATGTCGGGAGACTGGTCGGGGACTTAGAACTTGTCCCAGCTGGGGTGTACTGTACTGGTGCTGTACTGTACTTGTGAGTGATACCTGGTTGGGGAAAACCCTGCTAGTTGACGGTAGGTCAGTGCCGGATCTCGCCATCCAGTGGGGGAAGATCACTGCCACCTCCCTTTGAAAAGCATGCACTACACTTACGGGACTAACGACCTCGTTAGTTGATATGCGCGGAATGACTAACAACCAATCAATCGATCAACCTTCACCCTTTCAAATGCAGTTTTCAACCATAGAAAAAGAAAGAAGTCGGGTGGTGATGGATCTAGCGTGACGGTCCGATCAAACGCATCACATTGTTTATAATTTATTAGAAAATAACATGGGATATTCATAAAAACAGTGAAAATAAACAGATGAATTAAGTTCCACCATAGCATATTTCGGCAAATTTTTAATAATATTCGGAAGCGGAAGATCCAAAACGGACTTTGAAATGTTTGTGGACAATTTAAGACGTATTTTCATGACAGCTGGCGTGTCACAAAATAGAAATTCGAAATCTTAATAAATTTAAAAACTTGTAGAAATATTGATGAAGAAGGACAGACGGTCCTCTGTTTAAAATGGCATATAGAGAATCGGTGAAAAACGTGTTGAATTTAAAAAA
The DNA here is from genome assembly GCA_011170035.1 of Teleogryllus occipitalis. Classification (NCBI taxonomy): domain Eukaryota; kingdom Metazoa; phylum Arthropoda; class Insecta; order Orthoptera; family Gryllidae; genus Teleogryllus; species Teleogryllus occipitalis. The sequence continues at coordinate 143,587 of BLKR01002825.1, forward strand.
AAAAAAAAAAAATGGTTAAAGGGACAAAGTAAGAACAGTGAAATTAATTGTGAATTTTAATTAGCAAAAATAGAAAAAGAAAAGCCGTCGTTTGTTTTAGTGAAACGGGAGATGGAAAAATTGGGCAGAATGCTACTGAATATCGTGGGTAGCGGGTCGCAAGGTAAATTCTCATGAGTCGAATTGTTTTTTGTTTTTGTTTTTTTTTTTTGTAATGTTAATGTAAAATGCAGTGTAGTATAACATTGTTTTTGGAATATGTTGACTACGCGAATTTAATTAATTAATGGTAGATGAACAAAAGCTTTGGTGAAAGGAGAAAATGGAATTGTGCAGAGCAAGATCGCTGAGTGCATCAAAAGGGAAGTACTTATAAACATTAGAATTGATTCTACGTTGGAGCTAATATGGGAAGGCCAAGATATGTGTTTTAGTTTAATTCTTTTAAGACGTGGCCAAGCAAAATATTTTGTTGAGTAAAAGAAATATTAACAAATAGAATATTATGGAAATTATTCATGCAAACATGTTCTTTAAGTAAAAGAAATTTAACAGATAAAGTATTATAAATTTTATTCATGCAAAACGGTTTTTTAGCAAATGAAATATTAATGCAATCAAATATTATAAATTTGATTCACGCGAGGAAGTAATAAATAGTAAGTTAGTGGAGATAGAATGTTACGAGTTTGTTTAATAATGAGTATGTCAGAATAAATTTTGTTTATTGAATTTCGTTACCATTAGGTAAATAATTAATTAATGAAGTTAGGATGAAATGGAGATACATGTATGATGCGTGAATGTAGATATAATTGCAATAGTACATAAGGAATATTGTTACATTGTTATCTTGTGTTGCATTGTGTTCTGTTTTATTAGCAAGATCACTGAGGAAAGCGGCAATAAATGACAGAACGCTGATATTTACATGAAAACTGGGTTATTGATGATTTCCTTTCCTTTTTCATGTAATAATAATTATTGTATTGATTTCCTGTAGAGAATCAGTCCGCGCCTTCACGACCTAATTATAAAATTTTCTATGATGGTACTTCGTAACGCACATATCATAAATAACACTTATTTAATGGATAGAGTAAAGAAAGAATAGGTTAGAGAGAGCAGGAGGAAATACGGAACCACCACACTAGAGAGTCTAGAGGTGCTCTAATGCAGTAACATTGTTTCTGGGTAGGTAATTTCTTTACCAAAACTGATGAATATGATAATGCATTGTCATGCAAAAGAAACAAGGTGTTTAATGCCCACTTTTCCTTCTTAGTACATCTCTAAGGCAACAAAGAATTTTCACTAACAGATATTTTGTTACAGTACAACCTTCTGTGTTAAACTCATAACAGAAGAGACCCTGAGCATCAAAGAAAACTTCCAACATAACTTTGTTGCTGCTAGTGACCTTAGGAAATTTTAGTTCCTGAGGAGATGATTTGGATTTTTACTCATATGACTATTGTTTAGGTACTAGGTCTTACAAGTAATATTAAATTTCATCTTCAGGAGTTATAATGTTCGAAAAATAATCATTTTGATCAGCAATACTGCACAGATCCCCTGCAAGAATCATTGTTTCTTTGTTTTCAGGAGACAGTCTTTTTCTTTGGAACTAACTTGTGAGATATGAAATGCTTGTTCAAATGTTTATGATGAATAAGTGTGAACACTTTCAACTGAAATTCTGATCTCCCTTGATATGTCCTCAACCCTCTTTCCACGATCCTCCCCCCCCACACACACAGCAATATGTTCACTCAAAGATACTGTTACATGTCACAATTGTTGATTGGCCAATTTGTGGGTCAATGTTAAAGTTTTCACAGACTTCACTGAAATGTTTACAATTTATATATGCCAGACATAGACCTTTTTTTACTCACATGAAGAAACACACACTAATAACAAAACCTGGTCAGCACGCAAACACAACAATTATTATGAACACTAAACTTCTACGAGAAGGATGTCACAAATACTACAGACCTATAATAGAAAAGTTTGATTGCTATCGTAAACATTAAAAAGCGTAATTATGTATTATAGTTGCACCCACGTAAACATTGTTTTACCTTTCCATGAAGATTAAACTTAGAAAAACACTGCTCTGGAGAATTAAATAATTTGTAAAAACATTTTGATTTTTTAGGTTAAAATAAGTGACTTCTTTTAGTAAATGATTTCTTAAATAATATTTAACAAATTCTTTTTCATTATTTTGTTTAAATCTCAAAGCGTTATTAAAATTAGGGAAAAAAGTAGACTTTTTTCTTTTAAGTTTTGTTAGAGAAATATCATAATTATTAGTAATGTTATGATTCTTGTCAGTGCCCATTATTCTTGTGCGAGGATTGCTTCTTTACACCTTGTGGTTGAGTGTGAATAAGTTTCATTGGATTTTTTGACATTGATGCCTAAATGTTTTTTGCAGGTGCCTGCCCTCTATTCAGAGACCATAACTACAGTGCCAGGGGTGGAACGCTTTTATGCTGTGGACCAAGTGACAGGAAGGCAGTTGATCTCCTCTCAGTCAGCTGATCCCATCCGCCCTCTTCCACCTATGCCTCCTGCCTACAACTCCATGCCACGCCCATTCCATGCCTCTACATCTTCTTCTGCCTATGGCTCTGGGGAAGATGAAGATCTGCCACCTCCACTCCCAACCTCTCTCCCACCCAGGACAGACCTTAAAATCCCAAGCGAGTTTATGCCTGACTGGCGATTGCCAGAAGATCACATCTTTGGGAAGGTCATGGAAGGAATGCAAGATATGCAATTGAATCAGGTGGTAAGTTGGAATTTGCTCCCTGATTATGTTTTGCTCTAGGCAGTGATGGATCCACGGGGAGGGGACATCCCCCCCCCCCCTCAAAAGGCCTAGAGAAAAAAAATTAAAATGAGAAAAGTGTTCAGTATTTTATTTATGTTAAAATTATGTAATTATTAAAGAATTAATATTGTATAGTATCATATACGCAATACAAAAATAACATACAATATAATAACTAATATGTTTGTTGTTTAACAAAAATTGATGATGCCCCCAACACACAGACACACACGCACACCACACACACATGCATGCACAAAAGGCTGGATCCACCCCTAGCTCTAGCAATGGTAGTTGATTTGTGTAAAGTGTTTCTACCAATCTGGCGTGGTTTTCTGGCATAAGTTCATTATGCATGGTGTCCATTGGTATATTTAACTGTGTATGATTTTTGTTAGCCTACATTACTGAACAGATGGTCAATGAGTACAAGGGTGAGAAAGTGAAGTGATCTGCTTACCTAAAGTTACATTCTTGGAAAGACTGAAAGAAAATATTAATTTGTTATTACCACAGCTGTGGGTGAATGACAGGATTCCAGACCTTATTTTCGATGTGATAAATAGTTTTGAGTCCAGATGTTTCAACATTAATTTTTCTTAAAATAGGCAATGCAGAAATAGACAATGAAGCACATAAAATTGATGAATTAAGCAGTGAAATTTTTAAGCACCTTGCTTGTTGAAATTTTTAAAATTACTATATTAATTTCTTCAATTTTACGTGACTTGTTTGATGTGATTTCACTTGAAGTTTGATGTGATTATATTATAAGAGACATTGACTATTCAACTTAATTAAACTAACAGTTTTCAAAGCCTGTGATATTTTCGTGTGCGATGCACAGATTCATTCGTAAGAACATTTTTCCTCAATGCATGAACTATCATTTGTCTTACAAACAAAATAATGTCAGCCAATCACTGAAATGAAAAAGTAACCAATGAAATAACGATCATGGTTTTTTTTAACTTCAGGATATGCAATTGAAAGTATTCTGCAGTAGATGTTTTGCAAGAAGGAAAGTTTTCAGTTTAACACAACATTTTTACATCTTATGAAATTACCATTTTTTATAAGTACTGTGATGGATTGAGGGCATAAACATTTAAGTATTTATCTTCTCGAGTTTCTTTTTCTGGAAATGCCTTTTTATTTTATTTATTTATTTATTACTTTTGATTATGTTGTTTGGGTGTCAGTAATGCACAGTACAGTCAAGAGCGAACTATTGGATTACGAAACAAAGGCTGTCCAATGGGTTACCAATGGGAACTGAATGTTTTTAAAATGAAGTACTTAGTTTTTTTTTGTTAACAAAAAAGCACTTTTATTATAACAATTTTTGTAATTATGTCCTATTTAAAGTACATTTTACAAATGAAAGCTAATGTCAGGTGGTATCCTCTTACTTAAATGCAGGTTTCAAGCTTTTGCTGAAAATCTATGGATTGTGCAGTTCAATATCCCACAATCGATTGTTGTCACTTCCTGCTTTATTGCCTCATGTAGAACAATCGAGATATGAGGTTTGTGAGAATAGATATGTGATTTGAGGTATTCACTGGCCTAACTCATCATTTCACAGACAGTTTTAGCAATTCATGCATAACCAAAGTACACAAACTCTATCGTCCACACCTCCATAGTCCCTACTCTCTGTAGCGTAGTTTTCCAAATAATTATATCTATATTAAAAACACTGAAGATCACATATTTCCAAGGTATTTGTAATGTCTGAAGTTTAGTTATTTTGACTTCTTTTCCATTGTTACATGCTTTTCATGTTATTGTTTCTTTATTAAGTATGAAGTTCTAAATAATTTGGTTATTATTGACTCATAAAAGATGTGAAGATGAAATTGTTTTTTTTATTTTCCAGGAATTTCCTCCATCTTATATCAAAGAAAGCTTAGCTTCTGGAACTTCTGCATCAAGTAAATGTGACAAGCAGCAGCCAGAGGTTTCTAGCAACTTGCTGCAGTCGCAATTGCCATCCTCTAGAGGTTTCCACCAGGAACAAATTTCATCCCAGGCTGGATTATTACGGTCAGAATCAACTTTAGGAAGTGATGCCCTTCAGAATACTCTAGGTCAATATTCTGCATCATCATCTGGCTCCATGTTGGATCATTCTGACAGAGACAAACAAACGACTGCTCACTCTGGGCAAGGTGTGCATAATCCAAAGCAAGAGGCATTGACAAGGACTCAAATGCCCACTGGTGTTGCTGTGAATATTACAGATGTCAATTCTGGAAGTATTGCTTCATCATTTCCAGCAAATTCTACTCAGGTTTCTTCCATGCTTCCAAGAGGAATTGTTAATTCATTGGCAGTTGATCCACGAGGAGCCCCTCTGATGTCAAAACCTCTGTCAGAGTGGAAGAATGTTGATAGTAACACCAGCTCTCGCAATCCTATCTCTAGCAGTGGAATATTACCATCGTCTGATTCAGATTCATCACTATTGCATGCAAATTCAAGTGGTTCTCTCCAACATGTTGTTGGTTCTGGAGTTCAAGATCTTTCAACTCCTCATTCACAGTCCTCCATTTTTCCACAAATTGCAGCGAACTCTGTCAGTTCTAGTACTAGCACTGGAGTTGGAGGACTACCAACATCTGATTCACAGATAGTGCATTTATCTCCAAACACAAGCAGCTCTGTTGGTCCTTCTGGTGGCATTGAAATGAAGAGATTGCATCCTCAACAATCACTTCTACCATCCCATAGTTTTGGCTCTCTCGGTACTGGTAAAGGTGCTGGAATTGGACATGACCCTCAGTCAGTGTTGCTAACGCCAAATGCAGCTGTAAATTCAGAGGTTGTTGGTGGTATCAGAAGTATTGCTGAGCCTTTGAAAGGAAGAAAGCCAGGAACTAATTCTGGCATCAGCTCAGGGAATCAGGAACAGTTCACAGAAGAGAATGTCAACCGTCTTAATTTTCTTTCTGGTAACATTTGCCTACTTCTAATTTGCACTAATGAACAAATATAATTTGGAATAGTAATAAACATTTTTTTCTTTCATTTTAGGTTATGGACCTGGAAAGCAGTCACTTCCGCAGACCACTCAACTGAATTATGGAAGACCTGGTTTAAACCAAGACATTCTTCCTTCAACATTGCCTGTTGAAGGGGTAAAAACATCAAGTATTATTGCACCTACAGTTGTTCAGAGCAGTTTTGTAGCTACAGATGCTTTACCTAAATCCGCTCAGGTACTTTTTATTGATATTCTGAATTCTGTAGTTTCTATTATAAAAACAAAATTTAATTCCATGGGGCAAAATGCTGAGCCACAAAGTCTTGCAGAGAAACTCTCAGTTGTCTTGTTTTGACCTATAAACTCCTCAGTCCATGAAGATTTCATTTAGAAGAACATTAGAATTGCTACAGAGAGCAAGCAAACCCTCAATCATTTTCCTAGACTTCTTTCATAGCAAGTTGATTTTGTGTTTATGATTCTCTCAATATTGGTCTGGTGATGTCCTTGTGCTTCTCATTCATTTTTTAGAATTTTAAGGGACAGGTTTGATTTATGATAAGATCAGTAGGTAGAAGGGCCTGTTTGTTTTGCCTTTAACTTACATACAGTGTCGTGTGCATTTAGTGTAACTCTTGAGCAGTTGCATGTTTGCGTGATAAAAATAAATTTTAACTTTTTAGAAAATGTTTAAATTTATTTTTTCTCAGGCACTTTTCTTTACTCTTGTTAGCAGTCATTTCTCTCTAATGGTCAAATTCTCATTTCCCATTGCTGCCTGCAAAAGCGCAGTTTCACTCTTCATGCATTATTAATCAATGTACATTATACAAAGCAGTAAAATAATATTTTATGAACAAATTAATGGAGATAAATTTTCACAAGCAAATAAATCTACTTCCTCTGGATGTCTTTTAAAATTAAATTACATTATATGATTTCTAAATTATTATATTTTAAAATGTTTGTTTTACATAGCATACAATGGGTAAAACAAGTAAACATAAATCCTTGACAGATGATGCAGCAACAACCCAAATCACTGGACCCTGCTCTTCCAGCCCCTTTCCTTGGCTCTGCTGCTCCCCTGCCAGTTGAAACCCCTGGGGGTAGTGCTGCTCACTTGGACTGCCGACAGTGTGGTTTGAAGCTTCTGGCTGGAGATGTGGCAGTCTTTGCCGAGAGAGCTGGTAGTGCTGCATGGCATCCAAGCTGTTTTGTGTGCTCTACTTGCGAGGTATGTAGTGAGTCAAGAACAATTCCTTTTAGTGTAATGAAACCTTAAAATACAATTTTAAAAAATGACAGTAAATCCTATAAAGAATTCAAAATGTAGTTTTATATACATTAATGTGTAATGAATAGTGTAGTTGAGAACAATTGCTGCTGTAATAACTATCAAGCAAATAAGTGTTAAATAACCAAGTCAAAATAGAACTAAAGTGACGACATTGCAACTGCTGCTGCTGCTACTACTTATTATTACTAGTGATTGATGTTTTTAGAATGATCTTGCAAAAACAAATTTTTGCTCCTCTCCCTTTCGTCATAAAAAGAGAAAGAATTGTAACCATGCTCTGGAAAACGGTGAATTTTCAACAGAAAAACTGTTATTGCTGGGCCCTGGTACCGCAAAGGAGATAGAGCTTGTTCCTATAACATGTAAATTTCTTCCTCTAACATGTGTAGTCAGAATCCATGTTTTGTGGGTCCTTGATACTGAAAAATCTATTGTTGACAAAACATCTGCATCCGTCCATCTGTGGTCAAAACTAGCACCTAACCATTCAGCTGATTTTCTCCAAAATTGATATTCCCCAATAGATGTGACTGAACTCAAGGATTTGCAAGTAAAACCTTTTTTAAATTTTTGAGGGAACTTTACATAAAACCTTTTTTAAATTTTTGAGGGAACTTTACATAAAGCCTCAATAGCAATTTCAAAATTTTCTAAAAAAAGGCTTCAAATTTTTTTTATTTAACTTTCTCCCTCTGATAGCATAAAGAACCCTAAGGGAGTGGAGTCATTTTCGTTCAAATCTCTGAATTTTAGAAAATTGCAAGTTTTTTTTTCTTCCTAACTACAAAATTGAGGATAGAGATTTTTCATGAATGAAATCTGTTATTTAAAGACATATCATGAAATAAGATCATGTGCAATTTTTTGAAAATATGATAGCGTAGTTTTTGAGTAATTTTGTGTAAAATTGGCAATTTTTTTAAATTTAAAAAAAATAATTTTCTCAAATTCAACCCAGCAGTTTTTCTTCAAATTTTCTCCTAAAACATATCAAAGGGTGATAAAAAATTGGTGCTAATCTCATTTCCGGCAAACTCTCTGTATTTTTGAAAATTACAAAATGTTAATATTTCAAAACAGTAAAGTTGAAGATAGTTTTTTTGCCTTAAACAAAATGTTCTAAAAAATCTAGATCTTTAAAAAAGTCCTGTACAGTTATTTTAAAGAAACTTGTCATTTTTGTGTAATCGGTGTTTGAAATTATTGCAATTTACAACAAACACGTTTTCTCAAAAATTGCACCAAATTTTTTTCTTTAATTTTTTTTTCCCCTGGATAAAACAAGGGATGCTTAAAACAATGTTGCAGGTCTCATTTTCATTGAAATCGCAGAATATTGGAAAATTGCAAATTAAAAAATAATGCAAGAAAAATGTGCTGTTGTAGCACCATTAGTTTATTTTATGTTTAATTATAAACATAAATTTAAATTATGTCTCCATTTAATGTTACTAAAAATTCTTCTGTCCATTGTGAAGAACAGTGAACAAGTTTTGTACTTTGCAATTATCACTAATATAAATCAATGTTCCAGAGACAGAATTGATTAGGTGGTTGATGTTTTAGTGATGTACTATTTGCTGGTAGGTTTAAAAATATCTGACTTCGAAACTCAATCCAATGATCCTTGATTTTAGTACTACAGCAGTTAGCATTATGTCTTGAATGAAGGGTTCTTGTTTTAAATTTAATTGTTTAAGATAGCCACAAAAGTACTATTTCATTTTAAAATTTCAGTATAAAATTGGAGACACCTTGATAGAATTGAATATCTAGTCATAATGGTGATGTAATAACCCTCTTTGTAACTTATTAGAATATCTCGAAATATTTTCTTGATTCCACAGTTAAGCCACCTTAGACAAAAAATTAGGTGTAGTGGATGTGTTGTGAATATTAGTTTGGAGTTATTTCACAAGTGTTATATATGCTAAAGTATAACGCCTTCATTATTGAGGCCTTTAATTTCTATTGGTCACTTCTTTCTAATACGGTCATTGCTGAGCGCATTCTCGCTATACTATGCCATATGGTACCATACGATTTTTCACGTATGTTTCTGTGCCAATGGTAATTGATGCACTTCTACACATGCTAGAACATTGGAACTTGTACCAATATTTATATAATACTGTATAGAATTAAATTTATTTACAAAAATGTACATGTCTATATGGACTCACAGGAACGCAGCTGTTAACACTATAAAGCCAATACATGAGACCATACGGTCTTGTTTAAAACAAAATCAAATCTCCCTACGAGACCATATGGTTTCCCATGGCAGCGTGTTAATAATCAAATTGTACCCAACATTTTTCTTTTTAATCTAATTAGACCAAAAACCCTTTATGGATCTTATTCTGCTTTTTGTTGTCTTTTCTACTCATGAATATTAATACAAGAATTGGAGCATAAGTCATGGCAATTATTGTTGTCTTTTTTTAAACGAATGTTATATCACACAATGCTGGTGTGTTACAATGTTTGTGTTCTTGAAGACATGAAGACAAGTGTGTATTAAACACAGTTAGCTCAATGATTGTCTATAATAGCACAGAGAGAAATCAGCATTGTGAAATCAATAGTCTGGCTAACCTTGACCTGGGTAAATGTAACCCATGAAGAGTAGCGCTCTTCCATCAGAATAGCCCATTTTATGTGGGAGAAATGCCAGAGAATGTTGTAGAGAATTGATGGAATTTTTTGGAATAATGCCCTTCCATACTAGTCAGTCACAAGGTGGATAGGGGTTTCAGGAAGGAGCAGCAACAAGCTGATCGACAAAGTCTGCTGTGTCCACATATCAGATTACCAAGGAGGCAGAAGTTTCGTCAGAAATTGATAGTGATTACCATCAGCGATATTGTGAACCAGTGACAGCAAATTACTACAGGAACTTCTTGCTGAAAGGAATACAATGTAGCATGAGGGAGAAATGTCCTAATCTTCTGTACTTCTCCATAATGCCACAAGATCACATAAGAGCATTGTTGAGGATGGGAAGAATTGGAGCTCACACCATACTCTGAATCTTTCACCATGTGTCTTTGACCCCCATACAAATGGTAAACGAACCTTTACATGGTATTCCGTTCATGACACTAATGGACATTTCAAATGCTTTGCAAAATGAAATGACCATATTTACTTTTGTGAGGAAAATGGTGAAGCAGAGTTGTGCAGCATGTTGTGAACATTGCAAGGAACAACATTGAGGACCTTCATAATGGATATAGTACATGCTGTATGATTCTGGAACATAAACTCTCTATCTCTTAATAAATATGTGGGACACACTGTTAACATGTAGTTAAATATCCAAATACTTCCTTGACCTTTCATCTGTATATTTCTCATTTTTCACCAACATTGATATTTTCTCAAGGAAATAAAAAATTCCATGACTTATACCCCAACCCTCATATTAAAGTATTTTAGTACAATACTTTTGTTGCTAATTTTCAATCCATTGATTATGATTAATAAGTGTCTTTTCTTATACCATCATGTTTCTTTCAAAATTTTGTTAGTAGATTATTTGGTCAAAGTAGAGAGTTTGATACATCTTTAGAGAAGAGTGATTGGGGAGGAGAGGATATTGTGGGGGAGAGATAAAGGTGAAGGGGCCCCTGTTCAGGCCAACGTGGCCCAAGGGGGAGGTGAAGGTAGAGCTCCACCTATTCATTGCCATCGGCACCAGGAGGAGGCTGTGTGGCAAGCACAATGCTCTGGCTGCCTTTCTCCCAGGAAAGATCCGGGTACTCTCTTTGAAAGGAGGCTGAGTCAACCCCAGAACTGCTCTAAATGGAAATCACTAGAGAAGAATTCCAACTTATGTTGAGATGCTTCTGATCAGGAAGACACCCTTCCACTGGACCACTGCAGCTCCTGTGTGAGAAGGGAGGAGAAATACTTACAAATATACTATATTTTACTCACTCCATGCATGCAATTTCCCTCGCATTTTTATACCAAATTACTTTGATGGCAAAGTTGACACTTCACTACGCATTTTCCAGTTGTGGATGAGACTGAGGTAATTGGTTCTTACAATAAACACAAAACATTCTTGAGCCTGTGCAATACATAATTATTAGCATATTTTGTGCCAAATTACTTTTAGCAAAACTAGCCTCATAAAACCATTGGATGGTAAATTCAGATAACTCAATTGTTTCAAGAGAGCACTTACTTTGTCATTTCTGTTAAAGCGAATTATATATCTCATTGTTTTGTCATTTTTCACTACATGAAATCCCATTTAATATTTCTATAAGGCTATGCATCGAACACCTCTAGGACACAACAGGATCATTACCCCTGCCTGTTGAAAGGTTCCTCTTGAAACTAACTTCCCCTCATCTCATCCACCTTTGCCTGAGTGACGCGAACTGCTGTTTTAAATGACTTTCTTGGTTTGGACCATATTCTCTGTTTCAACTAATATTACTTCAACTTAAATTACTTTACTTTTATACATGCTAACTAATGAAGGTTTAATAATTTATTTTAGGAACTCTTAGTGGACTTGGTGTACTTCTATCATAAAAGTAATGTTTATTGTGGCCGCCACTATGCTGAGCTGATGGGCATTCCACGTTGCTGTGCCTGTGATGAGGTAAGTTAAACTTTCTTCTGTGTTAATAATCCTTTGTTCTGTGTAATTGTATTTGTGTTTCAAATCATAAGCCATAGTTAGAATATCTTATGTGTATGTTCCTTCCAGTCAGGCTTTTCTAAAATCAGGTGTATTCTTGAATATTTCAATAGGAATCATGCAACTAATAATATGAAAAAATAAAAGAATTTAAGATGAGATATCCAAATATCTACAAAAACAGAAATAAAAATTTGAGAATACTTTATGTGTGGTTTTCTTAGAGCGTTTCTGAGAGTAAGAAGTATCTTTACATGTAAAACTGTGTCAGTATCATACTTAGGATTTTGCGATTAACAAACCCTTAAGATGGTATTCCTGCAATCACTAAACACAATAACTGAATATATGGATCGAGGAAAGTTTTCCCAATACCTCATAAATCATCTTAAGGCTGACTTCTCTTTCTTAAAAAGCATAAACTGTAAAATCTTGATAATTTCAGTAATCTCTAATAATAAAATCTCAATAATTATCAGTTAGTAAACTTCATGATTTATTTATGCTTTTGTTTCAGTTGATTTTTGTGAAGGAATACACAATTGCAGAAGAGAAAGCTTACCATATAAAACACTTTTGCTGTTACGAATGTGATGACCCATTGGCTAACAAGCAGTATATATCAGTTGAGGATCAGTCAGTCTGTTTGGAATGCTTTGATCACAAGTATGGCAAGAAATGCCACACCTGCAAGAATAGAATTACAGCTAGTGAACAGAGACTTGGTTGGAAACATTTGAACTGGCATGTGCAAGGGAACTGCTTCCGCTGCTATGAATGTGCCAAGTCACTGCTGGGTGGTCGATTTGTAGTCAAAGAAGACCAACCTTTCTGCAGCAAGGAATGTGTCCAAGCTGGACTCCAGAAGATGGCTGGAGCAGCTTGAGATAGCTCTTGATATTTTCAAACTTGTATGTTCAAGGTTGAGAAATTTATTAGTTTAAATAACTATGAAGATCCTGCATTTACTTAAGGAACTCTCCTGTAGTATAATGCAATAATATGCATTGTCAGCCTGTCAAAAAGGGTGGAAAGTAAAATTTAAAAAATTATTATGACAACAATAGTGAAGCATTGATTTAATAGAAGCAGAAATCTTCAGTATATTTTATTAACTTATTCAATGTACAGTTCATCTTTCTAAATTCCTGCGAATATTTGTAAATATTCTTGAGTGCTGTTTTTATCTAATTCTTTAAAATAGCTCTCTAGCAAGAAATGTATTAGTTTGTTTTACAACAAATTTTATTTCATGTCATTAGGCAATACAGTGCTGTAAACACAGGGGTCTACTATGGTCCACTTTTATAAAATTACATAATCACTTTCCAAAAATGTCCATTATTATGTTAAAATGTTCTGATTTTAAATTCTGGAACATAAGTTATACAGTCAGACACTATCCATATTCTTTATGTGTAAAAGATAGAATGTGTTGGTGTTGGTGTTGTTTTTGTTGTTGTTGTTGTTCTTCTTCTTCTTTTCTTTCCTTTCCTTTCCTTTTCTTTTTTCCATTGGAAACTAATTTAAAATATAAAATTATTCTGGTCCAATGTTTCCCTCGTATTTGGGTTACTTTGACCCATTTTGTTTCTCTACAAGATGAAAGCATCTTGAACCAAAGAAACACATCAGTTCAAAAAGAAAATTCAAATTTGAAATTAAAAATTAAATTTAAAACTACCTTGAAAGGATTTCATTTTTGAAATTTTTATATCAAATTATACATCTTACATATTGTCAAGTAAAAGATCCTTTTTAACAGGCTTTGAGGGCTCAAATAATTTCTTAATGTCATCTCTTTTATAAAACAGGATGTAATTTTCCTTTGGTTTCTTCCAAAACTTTGATATGTTGCATACAGTCAATCATAGCCCTCACTCCTAGACAGACGCTACTAATACTACCAACCCTGGGAACTCAACAATTCCAATTAACAACCATAAAATTTCAGTTTTCAAGTTGTACTTTCTTTTCCTTTCTATGTTTCTTAGGCCTACGAACTTGCTTGAGCTACTTTGACCTATTAATAGTGCACCTATTTTAATAGTGTGTTATTGTCGTGGTCCTCATCCTTATGACTCAAAAATACCAATACCAGATCACTTTGGCCAGATGGAATATGACTAGGCATAACTGTCATTCTCTTTTGATAAGTTGTCCATGTTTTGTTTATTATTATTATTATTATTATTATTATTATTATTATTATTATTATTATTATTACTACTACTACTACTACTACTACTACTACTATTATTATTATTACGGTCCTATTTTTTCTGCCTTTGGGGCGTAAAATTGTTTCCCTGAAAAAGGGTTTTTTTGGTACTCAAGAATTCAATTGTATTTTGCATAAAAAACAAACAATTGACAACACATACCTTACATTACAGTTAAAAGCAACAAATAGTATTTCTAAATGTGTGTGTAATGAACTTTATGAAATCTGATTACAACACCTACAATTAAAAGTTTCAGAAGCGGATAAACAAGTGTTATAACAGTGTACCACATAAACCGACTCTGTTCCCTGGACTGGAATTTTTTCATTTCTTGTACACATCATGCTTATATACTTGATTATGCAACAGCTGAAACAATTGATAAAAAATTGAAAAAATTATTCTTTAGAGAAACAGTAGCGTGTTTTTTATTTTTTTATTTTGGTCCATAGTAGCCTATGTTTACAGTACTTCACTTTCAAGTTTGGGAGTATTCCAAGTATACTATTTTGACTGAAAATAATCTAAATATAAATGAGAATCAGTGAGTGGCCTATAGTAGCAAAAGCTGCTGAACTATTTGACAACAATTAAAAAGTTCGTGTAAAACAATTAGGTTAAAGAAAGAAAATGAAAAGGAATAAAATTTAATTATAAATGATAGCTTTCAGTAGAAAACATCATGGCTATCAGAGCTGGATCAATGCTTTACTTGGCACATTTCTTGCATCAGTGAAAAATATTGTCATGATTATTAAATTGATGTGATCCCCTTCCTAGTTTATGTAATTACTTATAATATTCTCTTGCACTGACATTAGTAAGTTTTTTAATCCACTGAAAATTATAAGTAACCAACTATCCTTCCAAATCTTGCTGTTATTTGAAAGCAGTATTCAGTCAGTGTCATACCTCTCAATTACCCAGGAACCATGTGCCATACGTCTTTATCCAAAAATATACTTTTCAACCCAATGGAAAATTACTTAGCACCAGATCTTTACCTTTCATAAAGTTTCTGTAAAATTGACTGCATCATCTGGGACCATTTATTCTTTATCAAGAATAACATGATATTCTTCCCATAATTGCTTAGCTCCTTCAAAGTTAAAAACTAAACTTTTCTTATTAAATCAGCCACATGAATACACATTACACAGAGAGAACACTGCATCTATGATCCTGCAATGAATGACCTTGCATTTGATCACAGTGCATTAATGCACTAAAAAAACAAAAGATTCACACCATTGTCAAGCAGCTAGAAAGAGAGCCTCATCAGTTACTACTCTTGCACTTCCTATCTATTGAGTTACCTCACATGGCAATCTAGAACAAAACTACATGATAGTTGGTAGAAATGTGTTTATTTTGCTTAACTGGCAGTGCCATAATAAGTAAGGATCAAATAATTTTCTAGTCAGTTTTTTTGGGTCCATTGGTTTTTGGTAAGTTAGCTCATGGCATTGCCTCAATCTATTCTCACAGCTCAGCAGAAAATAATTTATCAATTGCAGAAAAACTTTCATTGTTATCAATGTGTTTTTGAAGGGAATCAAGTGCCTTTGTGAGAGGCTGAAGTCTTGTAACAATTATATTACACATGACCTTAAAATGTATTTATGATATAAAATTGTATTTGTGATATTGCTAATAATTTTTAGTCTTCCTTATTATCGAACTACGGAAGGATCTGGAAAATGAAAATGTTAAAAATGCTTCCAACTTTAAAAAATTATGTAAATGGGAGAATACGATTTCCAATCCTCAAAAAAAATATAACTTATGATTTATTCTTTCCTTTTACGTTGTGTTTATAGAAACTAATTCTCTTTAAAACAACAATTTATAAAAAAATAATTGTAACTTTATAGTTACTCCAAACAATGTACCAATAATTTTGCAGTGGTGACCCACAGTTTCTATTATGCTGTATGATAAAAACGAAGGGACTGCCGAAAATTTTTCCTTACAATGTACCACCTAGCTTTGGCTGTGTAACTTGTTTTCACTCCAATTAACTTTTAATTATTTTTCCATTTTGATATCCATATTTCATTTTTTTTTTAAATTGTAGTTTGTTTGTTTTTTATTAGTTTATTTTATTTTAATATTTAATAAGATTATCAAAGACATTTCCCATTCCTCTTTTAAAATGCATTTAAGAGTTATCTATTGTGTAAGTAGTTAATATGTATTTAGTTTACTTGCATTTCTGGTTTATTCTGTGGTGTATGATTATCTTGGGTAACATGGGTAGATTTAGCAACTACTTCTTTTTAATCAACTCTTTTCATTTATATACATATGTATGTAATGTATCACTGTAGCCTTGAGCCATGACATCCCAGCCTGATGGTTATGGGCTTGGGAGACCTGTGACAAGCAGGTCACAACCTTTTACACCATTTACATGGTATTTTTTGCCTGAGAAAAGCTTTTGCATTGTCACACAGCTATATGAACTGGGGCATGGCTTTAAAAATGACATTTTAATTTTTGCCCTGACCGGGAATTGAACCCTGATATCGTGACATGGAAAATAATCTCCCTAAGAATGAGTTACTAGGGACATGTTCTTTTCATACATACATACATATAAATAATAATTACATAAAACTTACTGTTTTATTTAATTATTAAGTATTGAATGTTCTAAGATTTGGAATTTGTTTTCAGTAATCTTGTGTATTTTTTTTTTAGATATATACAAATGATAAATATTTTAGTGATAAATGTATTTTTATATTTTTAACATGTGTAATTCTGAATGTAATGAATTACATCCATGATGCATTACTTCTAGAATTGTAAATGTATACTCTATAAACGTGGCAGCTGATACAAGTGATTGCTATTGGATGCTTCATTATATATTTTTTTATGAATGAATATCAGTGCCTATCTGAACATTTTATAAAATTTGATCGAAAGAGATACAAATGTCTTGATAGTATAGAGTTCAGTTTCTTGCTCCAAATAAATGAATGATATTTGAATAATACATACTAAACAACTGTTGTTTAAAATGCACATCGGAAGAACATGTATTATTACAGCATTCTCAAGTCTTTGAAATACCCTTCAAATTGGAGTGCAAATATTTTTTCAGAAAAATTCATATTTTATATACACTTTTATAGAGACTGTACTTTCTAAACAGGTGCTTATTAAAAAATTAATACATAATTTCAATGAAGAGGTGAATTGTACTTTAAAAATTACATTACAAAAATTATTACTTTTGTTTCTAGCACTATACAATTTTAATATTTATCTATTATATATACCACATCCCAAAATAAATTTGCTTTATTATTTTATTATATGACTGCATTCTTCAAGGTTGGCTGTACCATATTTCACAGTTCCATATTTACTTTTTGAAGAAGTATAGGCAAGCCCCTTTGGGGTTGAAAACAAACTAATGTTTAGTGGATAATGTTTATTAATTCTTTTTCATGACATAATGTTTCAGGTGCTCAGCACTTTCCAAATGATATTGCTCCAAAAACATTTGTCATATTAACGAATTTAATAGTTCCTATTCTTCTTTCTTCCCATCTGATGTTCAGTTAACACTTCACCAACATTGTTTGTTAATATTTTGTGTTTTTTCAACGTTTTATCAGAATTTTAGAATGTTTGAATGTTATGACTAGTATGTTTTTGCAACATTATCACTTGAAAAGGGGTTGCTCAGAGCATCCAAAACATTGTGTCATAAAAAGGAACTGATGAATAATATCTATCAAACCTTAGTTTGTTTTCAACCTCATAAGGCCTTGCAAATACTTCAATATCTCTGATTCTTAGGGTTGTGGAACATAAGCTTTCCATAATGTTTGATAAAAAATATAATGATTTGTATTTCTGTGCAAATTGGTAATTTTCCCATAAAAATGAGAAATTGTATGCATATAAATCTAGATAACATGAAATATGTTTTTAAGGAATAAAAATTAAAAAATGTTTATTAATTTGTAAGTAAATATTTTGATACTTAAAGCAGAAAGGTGCAATGTGCCAGATGGGTCAGTAAATGACAATTTAATTTTTTCTGAAAGATTATTTGATGTTACTGATTTTAATGTCAAACAATTAGTACTTCATGGCAGATTGAATTGGTTTTATCCTTGTTGAAATGGTCACTATACAAGAAAAGTGACACATCTCAAAAATTGACATTTAGCAGAACCATTCCAGCAGTGAGTGGACCTGTTTATTTTGCAATGAAAAACAGTTTTTCTGTAAATATCAGCTTTTTTGCGATTATCTGCAATACCAACTTTCTTGTGAATCATCTTTAACTATGTGAAAAATCTTAACATTCTACTTAATTTGAAGCATATTTTTAGTAGTAGAAATATAATTTCTAAACCTGTTTCTACACTTAACTTAAGAATGGTAATTTTAAAGATGTGCCACTTCTCTTGGGCACTGGTATCCGTGGTGAATCGCGAAGGGGGGACTACCCCCCCCCCCCATTTTTTTGTAATTTTATTCAATTTATTCGAATAACCGTCATGTGTTGATCACATTGCTTTCAAAAAGATTAATATCATTAAGCCCAAAGATGACATTTCAAGAAAAAATTCATAGGAGGGTGGGGGGATTTAAACAGAAATCCCCCTCCCTCACAATTACACTCTGGATCTGCGTGGATTAATCTAAATTACTATCTGGACTGTAAAGTGTAAATTCAGTTTCTTTATTAAATATTACTTCATACTAATGGTAAATCCATTTTTTCCAATTTTGTCACATTGCATCATGAGAGCTAATAATTGTAGTTAAAATTCCTCTTGCATGAATAATCTTGGAAAAGACTGAAAAACTAATTTGTTTAAAGAATATATTTGTAAAGTGTATGTTCAAATACATGTAATGGAAATATCTTTAATCATTTTTTATTCTCAAATATCTTCCCTTATTAATTATTCATTTCAGAATGGGTGTTAAACTGCTTATTTATATCAGTATATTCTGTGATCAAATTGATGAAGACTAGCATACCCCTTCAAGAGATCTTGCATGTGGAAACCCAATGCACCATGTTTTTCACACATGAATGAAAGGAAATAAAGATGTTGGCAAACTATTTTTATTTGTATAAAATGTGTAAAGAATCCTAACTATCAATCTACTTCATCTAGAATACAAAAAGCAAATCCAATTACACTGATTTTAAGAAACAAAATATTTAGATTATAATTTGCTTGCAATATTACAGTTATTAACAAGAATACAGATACCACACCCAAGCAATAATGCCTTCTCTAGATGGTATATGGAATGTTCAACATGCAGATCATCATGGTATGTCTACTTGACAAAACTGGTCCAATTTTTTTTTTTTTGGGAGGGGGGGGAGCGGACACCTTCAATTAAGTTTGACTCATGATAGTATATTCTCTGCCTCTGATAACAGCTGCTCACTGCTAATAAAGTGAGGCTTCAAGCCGCCCAACTAAGATGTACCATATAATTCTGACAGCTCCCATTTTACCTGAATCATCATTCATAATTTACTCTAGTCAAGTCAATTGATACTTTCCAACTCCCCATGAGATATATAACAATATAAGTATAAACTAATTAATCTGTGAGTACTCTTGTGACTTGGTTGAGCTAACAGTAATATCAGAAGTGATCTTTTAGTTGTGGATTTAAAACTATCGATTACGTGTCAAGAAAGGAGTGTTGGTAAGAACAATTTCAATTGCAAAACTTAGTGAGGACCCACGATAATATTTTGGCTAAATGTTTTATTAGTTTATAAATATGTAAAATATATTTTAATTACAAATGTAGTTTTATTTCGGTATTTTAAGGAGACCCCATTGTTTGGTCTTGTTTAGGGCCCCCCCTAAGATATTACTCTGGCCCTGAAAAATGGGAATAATGTTTACGCGCTGACGAATGCGACATTTCAAATCGACGGAAGTTTATCTAAAATGGGCTGGGCCGTGCCGAAGAGAACCGAGCAATCACGGAGATAACACACGCGTTGATGAACGAGACTACTACCTTTCTTTCCTAAGTTTGCCGCACTCATTGGTTGGAAGCGCTTCCATCGCTGTCCGTTATTTTGAATATATTGTGTAATTGAACCAAAGTTCTGCATTATCATTAACGATTTATACGTATGCTCATTTTATAGGTATATTTACTTTTATGTTTGAATAAAAATTTGCTTAATTTTCAATTACAAGGTGTACTACGCATTCTAAGAGATATTCGAGGAAGACTGATTCATCAATGACGGTGACGTCAAACAACAAGCAGGACGAGAGCCGCCATTGAAGATTTCGCTCCTCTTGCGGAAATCAGATACTGTAATCGTGGATTTTTGGAGGCATCTCTTCACCATCAATTGCTTAACATCTGCATAATAGTTCGCTTTATAGTTATCTGATGGCTGATACCGATAAATTGAACATCGACAGTATTATAGCACGGTTATTGGAAGGTAAATCTTTGAACTAATTTCTTACGATATATTTTGTTGTATTTCACTATCTCAGTATCTCCTTAATTTCGCAAATGTGACGTGTTTTGTGTAGTTCTCTAGTGTTAAATTTTATACCGTTCAAACTAGTCTAATTAAGAATGTAGTAGATTATAGCAAAGTGAAGTTATGTTCCTGCAGTTTGTATTTAAGTGTTAAGACAACAAATGTTTCTTGTTGGTATAATTTTGTTGAACGGTGTTAAACGTTCATTTTACAGTTCGAGGAGCCAGGCCGGGAAAGAATGTTCAGTTGACTGAGAGCGAAATCAGAGGCTTGTGTTTAAAGTCTCGTGAAATTTTTCTCTCGCAACCTATTCTGTTGGAGCTGGAAGCTCCCCTTAAAATATGCGGTAAGATTAATTTATTTCTATTGATCTACGGTTTGTATGGAGAGAATGCTTGTGCAGGAGTGAGGAATTTTTGATATATGTTAATTTCAGGAGACATTCACGGGCAGTATTATGACTTACTTCGACTCTTTGAGTATGGAGGTTTCCCTCCGGAATCAAACTACCTCTTTCTTGGCGATTATGTAGACCGAGGGAAGCAGTCTCTGGAAACAATTTGTCTTCTGCTAGCATATAAGATCAAGTACCCTGAAAATTTCTTCTTGCTGAGAGGAAATCATGAATGTGCCAGCATCAACAGGATATATGGGTTTTATGATGAATGTGAGTGTTAAATATTTATTATTTTGTTGTATTTTCAATTTCTAAGTTTTGTTTTTATGTATAATTAATTTAATGCAGGTAAAAGACGATATAACATCAAACTTTGGAAGACCTTCACAGATTGTTTCAATTGTCTGCCTGTAGCAGCAATAGTTGATGAAAAGATATTTTGTTGTCATGGTGGTCTCAGCCCAGATTTACAGAGTATGGAGCAGATTCGCCGCATCATGCGGCCTACAGATGTACCTGACCAAGGTCTTCTGTGTGATCTTTTATGGTCTGATCCTGATAAGGTAGGGATTTTTTAAAGATTGTTCTCTTTTGCTAACATGCTTATTTTGTCCTTACATTTATTATTACTTTTGTTCCTACATTTAAATTTTGTGCAGGACACGATGGGTTGGGGAGAGAATGACAGAGGTGTCTCCTTCACATTTGGTGCTGAAGTGGTAGCCAAATTCTTACATAAACACGACTTTGATCTTATATGTCGAGCACATCAGGTATGCAAATAATGTACCTAATTAAATAACAGGAAAAGTTTTTTTGATAATTGAAAGTGCCTCTTTATGATGAAAAACACTGCCTGATTTTTCGTGATAATCCAATTCAGATGTCACCAAAACTGATAATTGGAAAAAAATTAATGTGGTTTTAAAGTTTATTCAAAATGAAACGATGTAGAAAATTTCTTTCAGGTTGTGGAGGATGGTTATGAATTTTTTGCCAAACGGCAATTGGTGACTCTTTTTTCTGCTCCCAACTATTGCGGAGAGTTTGATAATGCTGGCGCCATGATGTCTGTGGATGAAACCTTAATGTGTTCATTCCAGATCCTTAAGGTGAATATTCATGTTATTACTGGTACATTTCATAAATTTGCAATGTTAAAAGGCAGTTTTATATGTTGATAAGTGTGGTGAAAGCACTATTTGCTTTAAATTAGTCTTCAATTAAAACCTAACTAAAACTATGTATTCTTTGTCATCAAAGTATCTCTAAATTCTAAGCAAAGTAATTTTTTTAACTTTGTAAATTGTTGGATGATTTTCTTTAGTTTTGTATGATTGATTGAGGCCTTTTTACATTCAAATCATTGAGGTTTATAAATTGAAAAGCCTTTCACCATTCAAGGAAATATTGAGGGTTGTAATTTTTTTTATAGATCAATAAATAAATTAATATATAATAATAAATTAATAAAATTAATTGAATATTGATGTCTAGTATAAAGTAACGAACACTATATTCTTGTAAACGTCTGCAGTGGTCTGAAATGCATAAATTGTGGCCAAGATATTAGTTGTAGGATATAATTTTGCGAGTATAGTAATTAGTTATCTCAAAGCAATATAATTTAATTTCTTCAAAGTTATTGAAGTGATTGGTTTAATTTTAGCCTCTCTAGCTTACAAGATCAAAGTTTCTTAGTGTTTTCTTACCCTTTTCAATGCATTGTACCTGATATTTGAAATAAGTTTATACTTGATAAAAAATAAAAACTTGCATGGCATTGTCAATCTTATCAAAAGTAGACTTATCTTCAGATATTATAGAATTGTCAGTAATAACCGCTTTAAACTAAGATAGATCCAGATAATCCTGATAAGAGATTGGTTTCGATGTATTCTTTCAATTTCCCCCTTGTATTTCAAGACTTTCAAATCTTTGATTATTTATATCTATTTATTTATTAGTAAAAATTACACTTCAGAAAAAACTATTTGAATAAAAATGTACACAAATTGGCATGGCATGTGGTAGGTGAAAATTTACAATGTAGATTTGGGTCCTGCTTTTAGTATTACTCCTTAAGAGTTAGCAAGCTATAGGAAAACTTAAGCTGTGTTAAAGGCATTATAGTGTTGATTCTCAATTAATGAATGTTGTAAGTCTTAAATTGTTTTTCTGTGCATGTTGCAGCCTGCTGATAAACGCAAGTTCACCTATGGTGGGCTGAATGCAGGTCGACCAGTCACTCCACCTCGCGGTGCCACCAACAAGAATAAAAAGAAGTGAAGTATTGAGTAGAGGGGTAAAATTGAGCCAGTTCTGCACCTTGTGGGTCTGTTGCCCACTCAGTCTGGGCTCTTTGCAGTTGTCAAAAAAAAAGTATAAAGTTAAAAGGGAAAAAAAACAAATAATGGAGGATCCATGAACTACATTTCTTAATACGGCAACAGTATGATTTGTGCTTAATGAGAAAGGAATAGTGCCCTTTTTATATTATTTTTTCCGGTGTCATCTTATTTTTTAGAAATTTTTTGAGAGAAGAAAAGTACAAACTTTTTTATTGGTGGTCGCTTCAGTTAACCTTAATTGTGAATGTTTTAGTGAGTGTAGTTCAGCTAAGAGTTGCAAAACAGAAGCCAGGACAATTTGGAAACTATCTTGATATTCTCCGTCCTGTTTCTTTTGTTTGGTTTTCACCAGCTATAGCATGAAGATTCAATATAAGTAAATTATGAAGAAAGTTTCAAGTTAGCGACTTGCAATTCCACAATTAATTATGAGGCTGCTTGTTGCATCCTGAATATTTGTAGATCATTTACGTTAACTTAAATTTAAAAAATTCTACCAGTACTCCCATATATTTCAAGAAAACTTAATGGAAGTTTGGTTTATTTTTAACAAAATATTTACATATCAGTGTTTCTTTTTGTTTTTATAGCCCATGAACCATCATTTTCGAGTTCGAGCCATGAGGGTATGCATGTGTGGATGGTTGACGCAGCTGAAACCACTGCTAGCATTAGATCAGCACAGTTAGGGCACAGAATTGAAAAGTTGTACTGAAATGAGATTAGGACAGGTACAGTTTGTCAAACAATTAAGTTTTCCTGTAATACTGAGATATGTTATATTTGAATTTAATAATAATAATAATGACTTGGTGAAAGTGGTTGGTGCAAAATGTTAACAATTCTGGTCTTGTTCCCATGAATGTAAATAACATGTACAGGCATTGTGATGTGATGGATTGAATATACACTATCATGAAAGATAATGTGCATTGAAAAGTTTGCTACTCTGAAGGGTGTACATGGGAGGGTCTGGTGGTGGTGATCATAGTCTCATAACTTGTACTGCCATTTCCAATGTCTTTGAGGGGGGCATTGTTCTGTATGCTTGTGTGAATGTGAATTATGGCCTAAGTTTCAAGCGTTGAATGAGTGATAAACAATATCTTGCAAACTGAGAAGCTCAACATCATTGTGTGTGTGAACACAATTTTTTTTATATATATATATATATATAATTAAATAAAACTTTATCTCCCATGTTTTGTTGTACATAATGTGCAACTTGAGTTGACCTTGTGGGCTTTACCCAAGTCTCACAAGGGGAAGGAAGACCAGGATTTTGGATTTTCTGTAGTGATGGTGGCATTAAACTAATTCGTGAAAGTTTCTTGTGTTTTGAATGGTAGTAGTTTCTTGTGAGCATGATAAAATGCAATTTTTCAGCAAGACCCTTCACCATGCAGAACATTTGTTTTGAACTATAATAATGTTCTGCATTGTGCAAGCCATGTACATATTAGAAGTAGATGAGTAAGTTATTTATTGTATTGTCACAATGACTTGTTTTGAAGCGTCCTCCTGTCAAGGAAGGCTGTGGACATTACTAGCATTTACCAGTAGTCCCATTTTTATCCATGTCAAAATAGCCATGTCACTTTTTACAGACTCTGCTGATATATAAATATGTTAAATTCTTGTAGAAATGGGTTCAAAAACCCATTGATTGCCCAAAGGGTGTGTACCCAAGTTTCATGTAAACTAAAGGGAAGAGAATGAAATGTTCAAGGGTCTAATGAATATATATTTTTTTGTTAATGTCCCTAATCAAAATAGTGTGAGTGGACTTGCTGTTATAAATCTGTGTGTGCTGTATGATTCTGCCAACCTAGATCAGATTAGAGTCCACTGAAAGAACAGAGGACTCCTATTTGCCTTGATCTTCATTCCTTCTGTTTTGTTATCTTGCCAAACCTGATGTATACATAGAAAGTACAATGTGTATTTGTGAAAAGTGATGTACTTGTTATTCTGTTTTCTTATTGCAGACTTGCTGTAAGGGTTATAATCTGTATATAGAGCAAATCTCGTAGATGTTTCCTGCCCTATCCTTCCCCTTCTCCTTTTACATTAGAATAAAAGACCCCTTAATAACACTTGAGTTTTATTTTGAAACATAGTCTTCATGCCTTTCTGCTTTTTTGGGCACCAATCCTGCTCATTGCTTTGAATGATAGATTGTACATAGCTGAGCATGGTTGATGTACTCCTTCAATACTTGTTTGATATTAGTAATGGATGTAACATTTTTGTAGCTAAGAACAGTGCAGTATTGTCTATTGTAGTTAATTGATGCCTGTTAATTAAAACCGCTTTTCTGTTGCAATGGAGAACAAATGGTATTAGAGATCATTGTTCGATCAATTACGGACTGTGGGGAATGTTTGACCAGATCAACGCAAAATATCCCTTCCTCTTGCCATGTACAAGAGGAAAATCATTGCAAGCTTGGTATCTAATTGTTTGCTCAGGCTTGTGTCAAGAGGTTTGAGTTGGCCCCCGTCGAAATCTCTTATTCTTGGGTTTTCGTAATTGGCGCCTTGGAGACCTTGTCATCGATGGAATATGACACTGGTTTTCGCGTCTTTCTCGATATTTGGCGCTTAATCTGCTGCTGCACAGGTACGGTCGCGACCATGCGACATCTGACGGCGGAATTGAGAAACAAAGCCGTGCCATTTTTCATCGTTAAAACAAGGCGCCACTACGAAAACGTGAGTATATGATAAACGGCCGAAGCATTCGTGTGCCGATAGCCTTATTCAATGACGCGCGTCAAGGCAACGCTCATGTAGATGGTCCCAGAATTTTAAAGCCAAAAATTGATATTCAGTACTGGAAGTATACCAATAGGTTGTGGCAAATGTGTGTGTTTCAGATATTAAGTAGAATTTTATAAACATGGTCTGGGAGTTCAAGCAATGCATGTGCCCTCAAATACCACAATTTATGTAATTAATTAAACAAACTTGAGCAATACATTCACTTAGTAAAAAGTACGGCATACAATGTTGCATTTAATCATAGACGTAGGAATTATCCAGTGCCTCACTCGGAACACTGACGTTTCAGTTTGGCAGAATACTCATAAAATTATCTCCACTAATTATAAAAATTGACATCACATACTTTCTCGCACTATTGGTCATGGTTACGTAATTTTGGAATTTATCCCCTCAGCTAACTTGAAAAAGTCCCATTCAAATGAAGCACAAGTGGTGGAGGTCTGCATTTATTTTGATAGTCGGTAAAAGCAGTCCTTTCTTAGGACTACTTCTGTAAATGTAACAAACATTAATAGATTTAACTGTTGCAGTATTTGTGGCACATCATACCGAAAAGCAAGAATAATTTTATACAAGCTTGATTGATTATACCAGAAGAGTTTCCTTTCACTTTCTCTCTGTTTACGCAGTACACACAAAGTTATGTAATGCTGTGAAAAAAACTGCGAATTTCCGGCAGAAAAACACATTTCCAGGGGGGCGGGTCCTTATTATCTAAGAATCGACTGACAGCAAAACGTCTGTCCGTTCGTGAGCCTGAACAAAGCGAGGAGCTAAACTGAACGACCAATTTTCTCCAAATTTAATATTCCACGATCGATCTGGCTGATGTCATAGCTGTGTGTTCTCAAGGAAACCGGGGTAAAGCGGCGAGCGAGAAGAGGTGCGAACAGTGCGAGAGAAAACGGTCAGTGAGAGAAAGAACTCGAGAGGAGGCGGAACGGGTGTGTGTACTTGTGTGGTTTGTGAAGGAATTAAGAAACTGGGGAGATGTGTTGCGTACCGATAGAAAGTGGATCTAGTGAGAATCGATGTGGAGGTGAGCATGGTAAACAATCTACAAAATCTAATTAGGAATTGTTACGCTAAGGACTGGGAGAGAGCCAGAGATCAGTCGGGAGACGAGTTACACCTCGTGGTAGTGCAACTGCAGCGAAACATCCGGCGAGCACTGTAGACAGTATTACTGTGAGTAGCGCGTCCACGAAGTCGACGGTGCGGATGGTGTGGATGAGAGCAGAACCTCAATAATTCCCGGATGGAACGAGTGACGTGTGGATAACGGCCGAAGGTGTGTGGTGATCCGAGCAGAATAAATAAAGCACCGCCCGGGCCTCGGGAAGCGACCGGGACCGAGAACAGACGAGCGACGCCGAGTCCCACCGGAGAGTTCCCCCCTCCCTCCGCCGAGGCGCCCAGGCTAGCAGTGTCGCCGATCTAAGAGTCAGGTTTTTATGTGTTGAGCAGTCTTTTTTAGGAAATGGTAATAA
Organism: Teleogryllus occipitalis; assembly: GCA_011170035.1. Classification (NCBI taxonomy): domain Eukaryota; kingdom Metazoa; phylum Arthropoda; class Insecta; order Orthoptera; family Gryllidae; genus Teleogryllus; species Teleogryllus occipitalis. The sequence continues at coordinate 171,147 of BLKR01002825.1, forward strand.
AGGTAGAAGTGATTCATTAGCATTTAAGGTTGGAAAAAAGGCGCATATTGTAATGAAGAGTTTGAAATAAAGTATTTTATGTTCTTTGTATTATAATTTGTATTTCCAATGTATATACACGAATACACAGAGCCCATTCACGCAAAATATTACCTGTCCCCCATCTTATCTTAAAATCACTGTTGTATCGGACCGAAAATGAGGGTCCATCACAAGATATATATATATATATATATATATATATATATATATATATATATATATATATATATATATATATATATATATATATATATATATATTGTAACGCCTCCACTCGTGGGAAACGCCCTGATAGAATGCTCTTTCGAGCTTGAATATCTCGGGGGGCAGGATCTTTTGGGGTATGAGAAAGTAACACACTCAGACACAAAATTAGATAAAGTAACAGTATATTCTGTAATATGGCATGAGAAATTGTTCACACTTAACATTCAAGTTCAGAATTATATCAAAATTTACAACACAACACAAAATTTACTTAACAATGTGCTCGCTATGTCGAGTCTGATTCTCCTATCACCCGTGCACGGATTTGCTAAGTTATGAACTTAATTGAAACTAAATTTGCCCATACTCCTGGGATTAATTACAATGAAGCGCTATTCAATATCTTATTGCTACTTTACATTAAATATTTTCCTCTTTAGGAAATTTTATACAATAAAATGAGGAACTCTAATAAAATTTACACAGTTTCTGGATTGAATTCTATTGCAAGTATTACCGCTATACAAGGTAAATTTATGTTGTCGTGACACAAATTTCAGGTGATTTTACAAAGTTTTAATGGTCTGGTTCTTCATTTCACTCCTTCCAAAATCCGGTCTCCCACTCTGGTTTACTCAGTTACAAATTACCTTTGCCGCCGCCCAAGGCCCCCGGGTTACGCACCGCCGTCGTGTCGAAGTAGCTGTACACCGCAAGCCGCGCCGCCACTCGCGTTTCCCGATGTCCTCGAAGCCGTCTCTGCAGTCCGTTACCAGATTTTCGCACCAGTCTTCTAAGCTCTCTCCACCAGATTCAGGACACATGCACGCGTACTGCTCCGTCCCTTGCGTGTTACAGCACGTGTCGCTCCTACCAGGGCGTTGACTATGATATTGTTCACAATCACGTTTACTTTACTTTATGCGGCCTCGTTATAATGTTAACTTGCTGCTTCTCGCCGCCTCAATATTGCAACGTTCACCTCCACTATTACTCGTTATAATATCTACGACTCCGCGACTTTACTACAGAAGAATATCTCGCTCGTCGCCGTCTAGCTCTAGTAGAATAGTACCTCGCGCGTCGCCGTCTGAACCAAGAAGAACTAGTACCTCGCACGTCGCCGTCCAAATCGAGAAGGCAGCTTTTCGCCGCTCCGCCGTATAAATGCGGCCCCGACGTCATAGAACCCCTATGCGCGCCGCCCCTCCGTCGAAATTACCCCGCCGCTGCTTCTGGCCGCCACCTCCAGGTCGCGCTTTTTCTCTCTTCCGTGCTGCTCTTGCGATGTTATTATTTGCTCCGTCGCCTTCTATAGATGCGTGGGCGCCGTGTAAGTTAGTGGCTAGGCCACGAACGTCACAATATATATATATATATATATATATATATATATATATATATATATATATATATATATATATATATATATATAACTGGAAAACCAGTTCCGTAAACATCTCTTCCCTCTTAATATGAAATATTAAGCTCTGCCCTGCAACCATTAAGCCTTGTAACGCGACGGTCTCACAATCAATCGGCTGGGTCGCGACTGATTGCTGGGTGCTCCTGGCGGATCCACTCGAGGCGTTAGTTCAGCTCTTCTCGGGCTGGCCACTTCCCGCAGGTTCGTAGTTCTCTCAGCTAGTTCTGGATCCTCGTTGAACGGCATTCGCTCCAACCCATCGGGCACATTGCGGTCAGGACAATGGGAAAAGGATGGCTTTGTCTGTGATTTCGGTACAAGAGGCTTAATGCTTTGAGCTGGGACAGGAATCCTTGGTGGATTAATTTGCGTTTGTTGTTTTTCCACCATCTGTTTATTCTGGTCTTTTTCAGTATCCTCAATTCTTCTTCTCAGTTGATCAACATGTCGTTTGATTATGTTTCAATTGGGTAGTCGACTGTTATAAGAGACTGGTCCCTGGTCATGAACCTTGCCCCGCAACCATTTTGGACAACCATTTTCGATTATAATATCGGAAATAGACCAAATAACCTGTTTCAAACAATCGCAGTTTCTGTTTCGCCACTTTGCTTTGTAATTCCATTACGATGCGTATGGATGCATTTTATCGAGAACTGTTCGCAGCTTCGTTCCCATCAAATGTTTAGCAGGCGTCTTCTGTGTACCCGCATGCACTGTTTTGTGTTGTCGAAAAAGCAATCTTTGCACCTGCAGTTCAGCATATCTTTCTTCCAATTTCGTAAAGATCTTCGTCGTAGTTTGTAGCATACGTTCAGCCTGCCCATTGCTCGATGGATGATATGGCGAAATTGTACTGTATTTGATCAGGTTTCTGTCATAAAATTCATATAGTTCCTTCGAATCAAATCGAAAAAAGAACGTCCGTTATCTGAGATAATAAGATCGGATATTTCCATTCTTTCAAATATTCTCCGGAAACTCTGGATGACTTCAGCAGATGACATCAATTACATAATGTCCACTACTAACCACTTGGACGTCATGTCGACTACAATCAGGTATACTTTTCCTTTGTGAGGGTCTGCAAAATCATCGTGCAATGTAGGCCAGGCCTTTATTATTTTCCATATTCTGACGAGGATTATTTGCTTGGCTTATTTGCATTAATTTGGCACATTTTATACTGATTTACATAGTTTTCTATGTCCTTGACTATGTTTGGCCACCTGCGAACCAAGAATACCAGCGAACGCAAGATTTCATATGCCGCCTCGCCAAATTGTGTCAACAGTGTAGCCGATTTTTTGTTTTCATCTGTCATATTATGGGCTTTGGAAAAAAAACTCAAGCCTCTCTTGATAATTGGACCATGACGCATTAATGTCGAAAGGTCCCACATGCCCGATTGTTTGTACATAATTATGTATTTGCACTTGATTCGCTGCTTCTTCATTTGTCATGATTGTATTTCTTGAGGTTATATTACTTGGTTGCAAACTATTGGTTTCAAAATATTTAACACTTTCACAGTTCCACACTTCCACATTTCTTCACTTCCCCAATGTTCCTAAAATCCTTGTGGCTTGATTCTTTGGTATTTAACTAAATACACCAAGTTTAAGATCTGAATAGTACGTGTTTATTTAGCTTATTTACAAAACATTGCACACTTATACTCGCGGTAACAGCTACTAACTGCCGAACTAACTATATATACACCCACACACCATGACATACCAGATTGCCACCAATATGAAATTCAGCGAATTTCATTAAAATAACACTTTATTAGCAAAAAGACGCTGGTTGCCATGGTACCGGAGTGCAACATATTGTAACGAATATTGCGTCACCGGCCGGCACCACCACGAACTACCTGTACGCGCCGATTGCGTCATCTGCCGGCGCCACCACGAACTGCCCGTGTGCGCGGGTTGCGTCATCTGCCGGCGGTTTCTGCAGTAGATTATTCCAGAACGTTCGCGGGGTCCGGAAAGTTCTCGGCGGCACTCGCGGAGTATAAATACGCGGCGGCCGGCGACCGCGAGTCAGTCTTAAGTCCGCAGTGGAAGCTGAACTGTGAAGTGTGTTCACCGCGGTGAATAGCAGTGCAGTGATTGTGCTCAGTGACGTGAACCGTGGTCAGTGCATCGAACTGTGGTCAGT
>BLKR01002826.1:0-50607 GCA_011170035.1 Teleogryllus occipitalis
AGAAGATTATAGTCTCATTATGATAAAAATAGACAATCGTAAATATCTCGTGACCGTTTGCTTTCGGTACGGAAGTAGGGTGGTAACTCTGTGTCCTCTTTTATCAGTATTTGACCGCCCATGAACGCTTTGTGAGTGTCCGCCTATTCTCGGCATGAATAACGAACCAGCCCAATATGCAACCTAGTTCATTCTGTGTTCAGCGCGCACCAATCTTGATACGTCGCCGCTGATGCCATCGATCTTTTATAAAATGTGGCAGACTGCATGTGCAAGTCAGATACGATCTATCGCGCATACGATATTGCATTTCCGGACGTATATTCACCGGGACGTTTTGGCTCTACATGTCAGTAAGCGCGCTCTCTCACTCCGTTTCTCTCTCTGTTCTTTCATTTAATACTTTAAAACTTTTACATAAACGAGTATAATGTGTATACGTGATATTTTAAATAAGTTATTTCGCATGTCGTGTGACATCAAAACAATGCGAGAAGTTATATTTCAAGGTGAAAATCAGGCGGGGATAAACAGTTTATCAAGTAAAATTGAAAATATTCGGAATGTAGGTGTTGTATATAGGTTGAACCACGTTTCCTTTGTTTTGCAATACACCTTTCTTGAATCATGTTTATAAAATTATGGGATTGTAAGATTTTATTATGTGAAACAATAGATCCTCAAATCGATCATATTCCTTTCTGATTCTGCCGTACCCTCTTGCCGATGAAATGGAGACAAGAGAACTAAGAACCAAACCCCCCTGCATCACCATAATGTATGTAATATCAGTACTATTTAATAATGCTTTATTTACTGTATGCATTGATCATTTGTGTAATGTCATTTTAAGAGTGAATAGAGCTATCAAAACGTCCTTTGCAGTTGAAAGAGCTGATGTATCAAAATGATCGACCAAATATCTGAAAAGGAATCATTAGGAAAAGGGGAATAGAGTGTGGCGTTGTATGGTTATAGAGAACATGTCAAATTACAGTGATTCTCGTGGTTCAACGGCATAATCTATAGGCGCTTCAGATAAAGTGCACAAACGCAGCAGGTAGAGGGGATCAGTGGAAGTAGTTTTCTTTAGTGAACGCTGGGGCAAAAAAGGCGTTTGCCAAGAAAAAAATTGATAAAAAAAAGTGTCTTCCGTCAACTCTCTCGCAATTCCTACGTGTCGCCATATTTACTTTGTAAGGTCTTCTCAACTGCTATAATTGGTATTTTTCTGTGGTTTCTCCGATCAATACCTTATTCCATAGCAATACCTTAACAAAAAAAACGCACAAGATCTTTCCTTCCTCATCCTTGTTCACCATTCTCCTGTTACACTCTTCCGCACCACCACACAAGTGGCAAGACCAGTCAGGATCTTAGGGCTTCTCCTGGCTGAAGCAGAGCTCCGTTGGGGAGATGCCAGGGGGTGGAGAAAACTCAGCAATCGGCGTGTAGGTCGACGCCGGATCTCATGTTCCAGCTGGGGAGGACCATCATCACCTCCAAAGATAAAATATGCACACCCATACGGAATTTGTGGCCGTAACAGTTGACGCACCCGAAACGATAAATAATCAATCTACCAACCAATAAATCCTCTTTGTTTGTGCACTTTTTTCTGAAACATCTTGTACATCACAATCCCAGCTGTAGTCAGTACGTGTCGCTGCAGCCTCTACCGCGAGGGCTGTGTCGCACCCATGTTTTCTCCCTTCCACGTTCTCCCAGCGCCCTGTTCTCTGTGTCATACGCCCTTTCTCGTTCGCCTTCTGCCGCTCTCGCCGCACTCTCCCTTACAAGTTTGACGGAGGAACGCAGCCGCGGTACATCTCCAGCGGCGCCGCTCAAGGAACTGGGGTCTGAGCAAAATTGTTTATCGTGGAAGGCAAAAGGGAGTGGAGAGGGGGGCCGGGCCGATTCGGTGGAGTTGGGTTGGTGCGATGCAACAAACGGCGGAACGATGTGGGGGCGAGTTGTCACAAGACGGAGAAGAAGCGGCAAGTAGAGGTGAGGGGAGGTTGGGGGAGATCAAGTGATACGAAGTGTGACAAAGCGAAGTGAGGGGAGGAAAGGCGAGGCGAGGCAAGGTTAGGTAACGTGAAATGGGAAAAGACAAGACTAAACGGGGCGAGGTGAGGCGAGGTGAGGCGAGGTGAGGCGAGGTGAGGCGAGGTGAGGCGAGGTGAGGCGAGGTGAGGTGAGGCGAGGTGAGGCGAGGTGGAGCGAGGGTGAGGGCGAGGTGAGGGCGAGGTGGGGCGGTGAGGGCCGAGGTGAGGGCGAGGTGAGGGCAGTGGGGGGCGGGTGAGGCAGCGAGGGGTGAGGGCAGAGTTGAGGGCGAGGTGAGGCGAGGCGAGGCGAGGCGAGGCGAGGCGAGGTGAGGCGAGGTGAGGCGAGGTGAGGCGAGGTGAGGCGAGGTGAGGCGAGGTGAGGCGAGGTGAGGCGAGGTGAGGCGAGGTGAGGGTGGGGCGAGGTGTGAGGAGTGAGGGGAGGTGGGGCGAAGGTGGGGCGAAGTGGGGCGAAGTGGGGCGAAAGTGGGGCGAAGTGGGGCGAAGTGGGGCGAAGTGGGGCGAAGTGGGGCGAAGTGGGGCGAAGTGGGGCGAAGTGGGGCGAAGTGGGGCGAGGCGAAATGAGGCTAGATGAGACGCGCCGTTCTGACACGAGGCGTGGCAGGACGAAGGGTAATGAGGAAAGGAGATACAAGGCTAGACGACGAAGGGAGAAGCTTGGCAAGGCAGAAAGAGGGTAGACGAGGCCGGGAGAGGCGTCGTAAGGTGGCATTGAAGGGGGCAGGGCGGGTCATGGGTTCACGGCGCACACCATATCGGCATCGGCAGCTGTTGCGTGGAGTTCGTATGCGAGAGCGGACGGGCACAAAGGCGAGAGAGGCGCCAGGCAGTCTAAGACGGAGCAGGGGCGGGAGCGTGGGCGGGGTCTGGGCGTAGGCGGGGCGTTATCGGGCTCGTCGTAAACGGCGCGGCAGGCGACGGCAGGCGACGGCAGGCGACGGCAGGTGGTGGCGTCGTGACGCGCTGACAGGGCCGCGGCGCTCGTAACTCGCGCACCTGCATTGAAAACGAGAACGCGCCTTAACTTCCGGCACCGCCCTGATACACCTGCGACGCTGCTCCGGATCTCTCACTGCTCCGCTCGCAGCAAAGAGAATTAATTTCGATCGGGTGCACTGTTCATAGTTGCTCCTTTTGTTTTCACTTCAAAATATAGAGCTTCTATTTTTCACCCTACCCAATTAGTAAACGACGTCTGTGGAAGCAAGGATTGTTTAAACTGCGAGAATGTGACGTACGAAGGACGACTTCATTATCAAACTATGTAGATCATAATATTTACTGTAGAGAAAAAATACAGGTCTTTAATTTAATGGTCGTTTTACATTAGACTAGTATTTTACAATTCAGAACCAAAATGCTGAACAGTTTATCTATTAATATGCACATATTTGTAACGAATTATATTTATTTTAATTTCTGTACCTATCGGGAGATCCTAGAGTTCGAGTCCCGACGATGGAGGACTTTCAACTCTCCCAGTACAGTCAGGTTGAATTCAGCCGCTGTCTGGAGGAGAACTATAGCAGCCGGCTGCTCTGATCCAAGAACCCGCAATTTCCTGCGGGTTCTTGGATAAATACCAGGCGAATGCGGGAGAAGTACTCTAAGAAACAAAGGTCCGCCCCGCGATCCTTTCTTCCTCTTCCTTGTTCTATCTCCTCCCCTTACACACACAGATACACACTTATACTTGCGCATGTACACTACCACACATGTCGGGAGACCAAAGCTCGTCACGGCTGGGGCGATGTCCAGCTGGGAGTGATACCTGGAGAGGGAATCACCCGCAAGCCGATGTGTACGTCGGTGCCGGATCCCGCCGTCTTGTGGGGAAGTTGTCACCCTTACAACCCGGAATAAAAATACTCTCTATATTAGCAATTGACGTGCCCGGAAGCGTCAATACATCAATCAATGTTATCACGTCGCGGGTTTTCAGTTTGCTGTAGGTTCTCGATGACTCAAGTAGATAAAATAAAATGCTTGATGCGTGGTATCCGGGTTCACACTGGATGTCACGAAAATAAATATTGCTGGAGGAATTGTTGAACTGTAACCGATTTTTAAATTGTTTTGGATTTGTTTTTCCGATTTGGAAACGAAGGAAATAGTCCAGTACCAGTTTACAGAAAATATATTGTTTCTCATATAATACAAAAATTAAAAAAGAACAGTTATTACCCTAATTGACTTTCAATGTCAAAGACATACAATTGAAACAATTGCGTTAAACACAATCAAAATGTCTGAAAAAGAAATACTATGCTAATACAAAAACATCAAAAGCACATTTACTAGAAAAAAATTACACACTCCGAGAATTACACAAATATCCAGTTCTCCAATTATCGCACTAAAAGATCTAAACCTACGTAAATGAAGAAAATTTAATGTACTTATATTACAGCGGTTATTAGTTTTTGCTTGCATAATGGTTTGCTTGAATACAGTCTTGCTTAAGTAATTATGGTTTAAATTTGTCTTTTAAATGAATATTAATTTGCACAGCTATTAAACAATTTCTATTCCAAAATGTTCTTCATTTCATGAACGTGCATAATTAATTAATGTGCTTATTCACCATTCGTTACTTTTCTGGGGAAGATTTCTGTACAAACATAAGAATTCCTGTTTATAGCATCTGACTTCAGGTAACATCGTCTCCGGTACCTTGACTGTACGTAACAGCGCTTGTTATAAAATGTATGGGAATCGTGATCTGGGCTGTCCGGGTGACGCCGCGTCGAAGGCTGGGGTGCTGACGTTTCGACCGACATATCGCGGTCCTCTTCAGGGCTGTACTGAGGACCGCGATATGTCGGTCGAAACGTCGGCACCCCAGCCTTCGACGCGGCGTCACCCGGACAGCCCAGATCATGACTCTGGCCGCGGAAGCCTACGATATCATGTATGGGAATCTCTAATACTTTGAGTTGTAACACTGTCCGAAATTCTACTCATTTAAGAAACAGAACGCACAAATGAAGATAATTGCTGACTGTTCATTGACTCACGAAACCGTCCATCGATGTAATAACATGCCACTCTGCATGCCAACATGCACTCTGCCATAAATTCCACTCTGCAGAGGCTTCTTGCAACAATCGACTACGATGCACGGGGTGGGCGTTCAAGGTCCATGGCTTCTGCGTCGACTTCAAACGCGTCGGCGCCTTCGCTCGTCCGTTGACTTGTTCTGCCTTTCAGTGTCGTCCAACTATGGACGAGATGAGCGGTTGTAGAATATTATAAATTTGAGGACAAAAAAAAACAATAAAAGTTTTAAGGAAAAATACTCCTTGTAATAGTTTCTCACATTATCGTTTAATTTCATTGCATTTAATATACATGCCGTCTTAATAATTATCCCAAATTTAATAACATATTTATTCTTCTTGGTTACAATGCATTCTTCTTTTTATTTAAATCGTTATGAAATTTGCATCTTTAAAGTACAGTTACCTCTTTTGCGAGCTTCTGTTCGACGTATCTCCGACGTTCTTATACAACACAATACTTTCTTCAAAAGAACCTCTCTCTTCGGACTTGGCAGGCAAAATGATCGAGTATTTGAGGTGTCACCTTTCATTCATTGATTTGGCCTAGAAATTCTCTGATTGGCGGAGGCGGTTATGCGTGTAACTTCTAAGCACAACTGTCGTCGCAGATCTCTGTCCATCAATTACTGAAATAGGTCAGTTCGTAGCGGCAGGATCCTGAAGCTTCGGAAGCGTCGGAATGTAACCGCAGAAGCTCGCAGTTACAATATATCAATCAATTTTTTACACGTATTAATGTATTTGTAATATTCGTTCTCGTTCTTTATTGTGACGCAATATTTAATGGGAATGAAACATCCAGATATTTTCGTATATGCGTTTGTTATTGCCGGGTATTCTTAATAGCTTAATTTATTTACCTCAATTAATGATTATATTACAAAAGTGAAGTATTAGCATGTTTTCCATATAGAATTCCACTTGAAATTTTCTTTTGGGATTTGACGGAAAACAAGGAAGCCCAACAAATATAATCAACGTTTTGTCATTTTTCATTTTAAAGTGATCCGAAGTCGCAAGTTTTCTTCCGAACGAAATGTTTTTGCCACTTTTCACTAATTTTTCGCCATTAGAATGTAGATCTAAGTTAATTTCCTTGCAAACACATAGATATCCACTTGTTCTGAATCACGGAATACAGATATGAATGGGCGACACATTTTGAGGGCGAGTTTAACGTCATGTGCCCGTGTATGAAACTAATCACTGCTTTTAGAATGTGTTGTCTAGTGGACTCCCACATCGTCGTCAGCAGCTAGCCCGTGTAATGCAGTGGTTGCATGTGGAAGAATAAGGATACTAGAATTTGATGGGGTGGCTTATTGCTATTATTGTTTTCTTTGACAGAGTCCGCACCTATTAACTAAGCTATGAACATCGCCCCTTCATGTAATTTTATTAACAACAGCGACTCACCGACCGCCCTGCATTCTGACACCTTCACTTTTTTACGTAAGTGGCTTTGCTGCTCTGTGGCTGCCAACATTTTCCTCGCCACCACATCTTTTTCTTTCTCAGTATCCACACGTATCTGAGCGATAGTTCGACAATTACCATAAGTGGCGCAGAAAAGACGACGGGGGCTGATTCATCCTTAAAAAGGACCTTCAGCCACATATTTGTACGTTTATTGTAGCGAGAAGTAATTAAGTCGTTAAACGGATGGGGTTGCAATGCTGCAACTCAAGCTTCGAACATCTGGAGGAGGTTGATTCCAGTCCCACGGTGGTAGATACTTTCTATATCTGCTATGCATTCGGTGGGAAAGCCTGAGAAATGTAGAGGTGGACTATTCTAATCATTCATTTCTGGGGTTCCGTTGGATCAATTCCAGCCGGAAGCAGAAGGAATACCGTCAAAAAACGACCATGAACAGTATGAGACCCACAATTCCAACTTTAATGTGGGGTCATATCTCGAGCGAGGTGGCCACTAAGTTTAAGCCACAAATCGAGGTGGCCTCGACTGCTCGGCGGGAGAGACTGCCTAGCCCCAGTGGTGGTGTGGGGCATGCTTTTTGCTCGGGAGGTGGTAGTGATCTTGCCCCGTTGGCTAGCGACATCCGGCGCCGACCTACCGTCGGCTAGAGGAGTGTTCCCCAAACCAGGTATCTCCCAGTAGCAGGGCAACGCCCCAGTCGGAACAAGCCCTAAGATTCCGACCGGTCACCCGGCATGTGTGGTAGTGTAGTGGATGTAAGTATAAGTGTATGTAAAGGGTAGGATAAGACAACGAATGGGAGGGAAAAATCGCGCGCGGTCCGTGGCCCGTTTAGTAGGGTACTGCTCCGGCATTCGCCTGGTATTGATCGTAGAAACCACAGAAAACTTCCGATCAGAGCAGCCGGCCGCTAAAATTCTCCCCCAGACAGCGACAGAACTCAAACTCGCTATCTGGCTGTCGAAAATCCTGCCACCGTCGGTACTCGAATCCCAGAACCTCCCTGTTAGAGGCACTGCAGTGATATCAGTTAATGCTCTGAGCCACCTCTCCCGGTAATTCTTACGTGGTCATTAAAATAATATACCCATCCATTCGTAGATTAAAACCACTCATCTAGGGTATATGCAAAAACAGGGCCTTAGAATCTTTAAAGAGGTTACCAAATCGCTTTGCCTAATGCCGAAGGCTTGTGTCAGGATGAACCTTTTTAAATCAATATTTCTTCTTGATTGTCAATATATGTTTACAAATAAAAGTATCCCAAGTTTTTTATGACAATCATTTATTTATTTCAGCAATTGCACAACGTATCGTAACTCGTTTTGTTACATCAGGTGCTAAACTTAGTGAGGGAACGCTATCCCATGCTGAAGAGATAATTCAATTGGATATATAAATAATACAATATATAAATAACACAATATATAAATAATAATAATAATAAACAAATTGAAGCATTGTAAGAATACATTCGATTTATGTTCTTCATAAAGCCATATGAGGATCATCACGCTTCTTCATTTGGTTTGATGTTAAGTGAGAGAACACATTCGACAGAAATTACGAATATTTTACATTCCTTTTATTTAGAATGTGAAATTAGGATATTTTTGTTTGTAAGAGGAATTCCAGTATCAGTAAATATTGCTTTATTGCACTTTTTCAATTAAAGATATGACCGGACGGTTGAAGTATTTATCGGTATGTAATTTATTAGTAATGGTAGACCAATTTCAAAAAATCACATCTGAGGCGCACTTGTACACAATGGTGGATCTTTGTTGAATTTATTATTTTGGGCGAACGGGGTGTGTAGTACTTTAGAGTGGTTGTAATCTCCAGGTTATTTATTTGTCGTTATTATTATTATTATTATTATTATTATTATTATTATTATTATTATTATTATTATTATTCTGAGCCTAGTGTTACCGGTGGTCTGTGTGTTGCGTGTTGGGTCACCTTCGCACTATCTCAGTGGCTCTACTGCGCCTCCACGATGCCCAAAGCTTCGGTATCGGCGCCAGGGTTATCGACGCCGCCTGCGCCTCTGGACCCCTCCAGCGCCCCGCCCAACCGCGCGCCCCTTCCAGCCTCCCCCTTCACCCGCCTAGCCCCATTCCACCCCGCGTCTCGGCATGGCTCGTGCACCGCCGCTTGCCCCGCCCAGCCGCGGGCTCCGCCGACCGCTCTCCCCTCCCAGCCTCGCGCCCCTATCATGTAGCATCGCCCAGCCCCCTCCCCGCCTGGCCTCGCGCCCCTACCAGCCCCTCATCCTGCTCAACCTCGCGTCCTGCCTAACCTCGTCCCCACTCTATATCGCGCCCCATCCTGTCTCACCCACTGCTCTCTCTCGCGCCCTACCATCTAGCATCCCCCAGCCCCCTCCCCGCCTGGCCTCGCGCCCCTACCAGCCTCCCGAACCTACCAGCCCCCCATCCTGCTCAACCTCGCATCCTGCCTAACCTCGTCCCCACTCTATATCGCGCCCCACCCTGTCTCACCCACTGCTCTCTCTCGCGCCCTACCATCTAGCATCGCCCAGCCCCCTCCCTGCCTGGCCTCGCGCCCCTACCAGCACCTCATCCTGCTCAACCTCGCGTCCTGCATAACCTCGTCCCCGCTCCGTATCGCGCCCCACCCTGTCTCACCCACTGCTCTGTCGCGCCCCGCCCAGCCTCGCGGCCCTACCATTTAGCATAGCCGAGCACCTCTCTCCGTCTAACCTCGCGCTATTACCAGCATCTCTCGCCGCCAATCCTCTCTCCCCGCCTAACATCGCGCCCCTACCAACCCTTCATCCCGCTCAACCTCGCGTCCTGCCTAGCCTCGTCCCCGCTCCATACCGCGCCCCGCCCTTTCTCACTCACTGCTCTCTCTCTCATGCCCCTCTCATTCTCTCCCGCGCTCCGCCTGCGCCTCTCCTAGTCTCGCATTCTGTCCTACCTCACACCCCGCCCTGCCTTACACCCCGCCCTGCCTTACACCCCGCCCTGCCTTACACCCCGCCCTGTCTTACACCCCGCCCTGCCTTACACCTCGCCCTGCCTTACACCCCGCCCTGCCTTACACCACGCCCTGCCTTACACCCCGCCCTGCCTTACACCCCGCTCTGCCTTACACCCCGCCCTGCCTTACACCCCGCCCTGCCTTGCACCCCGCCTGCCTTACGCCCTGCCTGCCGCCCACCCCACCCTGCCCCTTACCCCGCCCTGCCTTACACCCCGCCCTGCCTTACGCCCCTGCCCTGCCCTGCCTTACACCCCACCCTGCATTGCTCCCCCCGCCCTGCTACCTTTTACCTGCGCTGCCTTACGCCTGCCCTGCATTACACCCCGCCCTGCCTTACACCCCGCCCTGCCTTACACCACACTCACCGCCACCACCCGCTCTGCCTTACACCCCGCCCTGCCTTACACCCCGCCGTGCCTTACACCCCGCCAGGCATTGTTCCCCGCCGAGCCCTTGTCCTCATCCAACCTCGCTCAACGAAGATCGCCTTCCTCGCCGATCTTCCGCTCCCAAGTCCCGTTCCCCACACAAAATCACGATTGCTGAGCACCCCCCGAAGCCCAGCTTCGGCTCTGCAATTCCCCACCCCAGCGCCTTCTCTGTCCCTGCCTACTTTGCCCATCCACCCCTACGTTGAGCCGCGTGCTTGCAGCTCCGTGCTCGTCAGACGAGACGTCTCGGGGACGCCCTGTACATGCTTTCACATGCCATGGCTTTCGGCGAAGTTGTGGCTTCGTTGGCACATTGTCTTTTCGATTTTCTCCTCTGTCGCGTGTAGCGTCTCCCGCGTTTCCACGGCTAAGCCATCACTTACTACATATTTCTTTTTCAGTTTCATCGTCCTATGCTTTATCCCAGTGGCTGGAAAGTTGTGAAACAAAAAAGCAATTCCTTCTGAAGTTTTGTAGATTGGAAGATTCTATTTTCGAAGCCTATTAACGTTCGCCTTATTCCGCTGACTGCAAAGTTATACAACAGGCATTCACCCACCGACTGGAGAGAATTCTAGTGGTTGGCAGCTCTGTTCGGCAGTTTTCCGTCGATTCTCCGAACAATGCCCGGTGAATGGCGGAGCAATATTCTAAAAAAGCGGGCAAGGGACCGTGATCTATCTTTCCTTCTTCATCCTTGCTCTCTCCTCCCCCTTACACGGCACACTTGCAATTCCACGAACTGCACTACCGCACATGTCGAGAGAGTACACATTGTCCCGAGGGGGGCGGTGCCCCGCTCCTGGAGGTGACTCCAGAGAGGGGGGGGGGCCCCTCAAGCCGATGTGCCGGATGGCGTAGGTTCTCACCATCTAGTAGGGAGTAACACCGCAACTTCTTGGCATAAAAACATTCATTACACTAACTGGACTAATGACCATAGCAGTTAAAGTGCCAGAAAATCAATTAATAAATAATTAAAGAAGAAACGTTGAAATTTGCCGTTCTTGTCATTATATATGTCCCTGCATTATTAACACATACTTGGAAGTTAATGCGTACAGCTGATTTGTTAACTATATTTCAAAACTATTGAGGAAGAAAGATGTAGATACAGCAGTTTTAATAAAAAGTTGGTTGGTATGGTTGGCGTAACCCGAAGCCCATTAGGCTACTGCAGGTACCCCAGCGCCATTACACCCCGCCCTGCCTTACACCCCGCCCTGCCTTACACCCCGCTCTGCCTTACACCCCGCTCTGCCTTACACCCCGCCCTGCCTTACACCCCGCCGTGCCTTACACCCCGCCAGGCATTGTTCCCCGCCGAGCCCTTGTCCTCATCCAACCTCGCTCAACGAAGATCGCCTTCCTCGCCGATCTTCCGCTCCCAAGTCCCGTTCCCCACACAAAATCACGATTGCTGAGCACCCCCCGAAGCCCAGCTTCGGCTCTGCAATTCCCCACCCCAGCGCCTTCTCTGTCCCTGCCTACTTTGCCCATCCACCCCTACGTTGAGCCGCGTGCTTGCAGCTCCGTGCTCGTCAGACGAGACGTCTCGGGGACGCCCTGTAAATGCTTTCACATGCCATGGCTTTCGGCGAAGTTGTGGCTTCGTTGGCACATTGTCTTTTCGATTTTCTCCTCTGTCGCGTGTAGCGTCTCCCGCGTTTCCACGGCTAAGCCATCACTTACTACATATTTCTTTTTCAGTTTCATCGTCCTATGCTTTATCCCAGTGGCTGGAAAGTTGTGAAACAAAAAAGCAATTCCTTCTGAAGTTTTGTAGATTGGAAGATTCTATTTTCGAAGCCTATTAACGTTCGCCTTATTCCGCTGACTGCAAAGTTATACAACAGGCATTCACCCACCGACTGGAGAGAATTCTAGTGGTTGGCAGCTCTGTTCGGCAGTTTTCCGTCGATTCTCCGAACAATGCCCGGTGAATGGCGGAGCAATATTCTAAAAAAGCGGGCAAGGGACCGTGATCTATCTTTCCTTCTTCATCCTTGCTCTCTCCTCCCCCTTACACGGCACACTTGCAATTCCACGAACTGCACTACCGCACATGTCGAGAGAGTACACATTGTCCCGAGGGGGGCGGTGCCCCGCTCCTGGAGGTGACTCCAGAGAGGGGGGGGGTCCCCTCAAGCCGATGTGCCGGATGGCGTAGGTTCTCACCATCTAGTAGGGAGTAACACCGCAACTTCTTGGCATAAAAACATTCATTACACTAACTGGACTAATGACCATAGCAGTTAAAGTGCCAGAAAATCAATTAATAAATAATTAAAGAAGAAACGTTGAAATTTGCCGTTCTTGTCATTATATATGTCCCTGCATTATTAACACATACTTGGAAGTTAATGCGTACAGCTGATTTGTTAACTATATTTCAAAACTATTGAGGAAGAAAGATGTAGATACAGCAGTTTTAATAAAAAGTTGGTTGGTATGGTTGGCGTAACCTCAAATTAGTTACAGGTAATCCACTTTTAATATATCTATTGGAAACTTAGATTTTTTACCTTGAGAACTATTAACATATAAATCTGACTTATAAATATTGTGTAAAATTGTAACAATATAATTTGTAATACAGTATGTAACAATATAGTTTCAAATACAGAAGAGGATCTCGCAAAAGAGATCCAAACGTCTATCGATGAAATAGAATTTTTGACTTATGACTGGGATCTTTGATTTATTGTATTTATCCAATGATCCTTGATTTTTTAAAACAAATTAAGTCTATATCACGCTCGTCACAACTCACATCTTGTTTGTGTAGCGGCCTGCTGGCTGTCTCCCTTAATTACTCGTTACATTGAGTTACATTAGCTCTCGGTGGCTCGTTGGTTAGCGTGCTTGCTTTCCACGTCGCAACCCCTGGTTTGATTCCCAGTCGGGGCAACAACTAGCTGTACACTTTCCTTGCAATGTTCCAGTATTCGTTGCTCTATGACGATGAGAAAGCTTACTTTTCAGGTTGAGAAGACCAGTGATACGGCGTAGGGATTGCTATGTACTAACAACACCCATACCACTAATGCAGCCGCAAGCATCGGGACCACCACGCGCGAGCCTTGGCGCGGCATTGAGCTGTATCTTAGCTGCCATTCTCCTTGTCCAGAGTTCGGCGGTGGAAGCTGGCGGAGGTGCCTGGCGGACCAGCCTCTGGAAAAGCATGCTCCACAATGTTCACACATGTCAGGTGAATGAGCCGGCCATGGAAGGAGCTGTATCTGGTGTTCATTGAACACACGTTGCACGATGCGAGCGATATGGGGTCGCGCATTGTCTTGCTGGAATATCGCTCCAGGCGAGCGTTGTACGAAGGGCACGACCTCCGCCTCACGACTTCCTCGATGTACCGGTGGGCGTTGAGATTTCCCTCAATGCGGAGTAGGCGGGTGTGACCAATGGCACCCCATAATTATGTTGGGCCGGTAATGGCTCTCATGACCGAAATATTTGGCTGGCGGCGGGTCGGCGGCGGTCGACCAGCAATCAACGCACAAGACGAACACTACATGCTGTGACTTGTGGCGGCTAACGTGGTGGATGTCTGTGCGATCGTGATGGCCATACGGCGATCTTCCCTCGCCGTATGTCGAGGCCCTGTCCCACGCTGGCGGTGGGTACGACCTTCCGCAGACCACTCGTTCGCATGATGGTACGGCGGCCCCCAGACGTGTGGCAATCCGGTAGGACCAGCTTCTCGCGCCCTGGGTCGAGTCCGTCAAGTGTTCGTACTGCACTTGCTGTCGGCGACGAGGCAACTTAAGACAACTACCAAGCTGTCACTGTGTAGCCTCTCCAAGATTCATACCCGTGGTGCGATAAGCCGTCCCTAAAATGACTGGCGGCGTTGTAAGTAATCACCTGGCGATCTCAATGCCCTCGGCGACCGGCGAATTTCCACAAACAGCTAACCACTACCCAAGGCCGCAAGCTCGGGACGCCGCTCCTTAGTCGTAAAGAGCTGTTGTGCCAAAGTACATACATACATTCAGTTAATTACTTGTAACTGTTAAACTTGGTTGCGGTGTACTGACGAAAAATAATGGCATGAGAAATATTTGGCGGCGGCGGTCGGCGGCGGTCGACCAGGGACGATACAGCACGTGGCGGCTTGCTAGTCGGCGTTATTCGTTCTCGGGCGGCGCCCGGTGCCCGACCAGCGCGCCGGAGCAAGCGCGGCAGAAAAAGCTACCGCTTTGTGACGTAATGCGGGACCGGGAGCGGTAGCTCAGTGCATTGATTCACTGCACACCTACCGCTTTCGAGTCCTGACGGCGGTAGGATTTTCGACACTAGCTTTTCAGCTCGAATTCAGTCGCTGTCTGGAGGAGAATTCTAGCGGGCGGCTGCTCTGATTGGTAGCTTTCCGTGGTTTCTCCGATCAACATCAGGCGAATGCCGGAGAAGTACCCTACCAGACGGGCCACGGACCGCGCGCGATCTGTCCTTCCTCTTCCTTGTCCTATTCTTTCCCCTTACACACACACACTTACACTAATAATCACTACACTACCACATATCTCGGGAGACCGGTCGAGAGCTTAGAGCTTGTCCTGGCTGGGGCGGTGCTCCGCTGGTGGGAGAGTCCTGGTTAGGGGGAAACCCCACTAGCCGACGGTAGGTCGGCGCCGGATTTCGTCATCCACCGGGGGAAGATCACCGCCGTCTCCAGAGAAAAACATGCACTACACTAACGGGACTAATGACCAAAGCAGTTGACGCGCCCGGAAACACGAAAAAATCAATCAATCAACCAATGTCCTCGGCGTAAGTTTCCTTGCAGTCTACGCAGTCTTCCACGTCTCGCAGGGCTCATCACAGCTGATTCTTAAATTTCGAATTGGTGAGAGTGGCGGGGGTGCCGAACCTGCAAGCGCTTCAAACTACAGTGTCATGTGATACCCGCACGGCGGTTAAAAGTTCATTCCTGTATTTCAGAGAGTTTTTTTTCACGTTACTCGCAGCCAGCGCCTGGTTTCTTTCACTAGCCTGTTGGGGTGTGGTCCGCGGTCAGTCTCCCCAAGCTCCGCTCGCCGTGACAAAGAGAAGCAGGGGAGGGTGGCGGGGCACCGCAGTGGCGGCTACGCTGAGCGTGACAGCAATTGACATAATGAAGAAACTTGCTAAATTCCACCTGTTGGAGAAGGCGGTGTTTCGCCACAGTAGGTATATGAGTGATTTAAGAAAGTATCGAGAATTTAAGAATGATGAAGCATGAACTTCGTTATTGTTCGTAATCTTTCCTAATAAACCCTGAGTAATGTTTAAGGCCTGTATGATGTAACACAAATTCAGCTTAGCTATTCAAAGGGGCGTGTCAGTATCAAGCCATTTTCACAAGGATGTGTGAAGTACGTACGTAAATGTTTGCACGGATCCAACTAATGTATATTAATTTTCCTTAATGTGTTTTTCATCGTGTCACTCTTAATTATCTCATAGCACTTTTACAATTATTCCCTAACGTAATGTATTTGTCTGTTCGCTCCTCTCTTCTCGAAGTGACCATTGATTTTATTAGTTTTTTCAATTTTTTCAATGTAACCGGGAGTGGATTAATGAAACTTATTATTGTACGAAAATAGATCAACAAAGGACGAAAGCTTTCGTAAGAATTCGTATGTTAGAATGGTCGTACCAAGGTCACTGACATGGCCTCACCCTGCTTCTGGAATTCCCCTGTGCCGAGCTCCGCCTTCCTCCTCTCGCAACCGTTAACGCCCATCTCCACCCCGTACCGACGCTCTCTTCTCCACTCTGCCTCACCCCCTCCCCACACCACGCCCTGCTCTTTCGCTCCTCCCTCCGCATCCTCCGAGCCCGCGCGTTGCCTTCCATGCTCCTGCGCTCCCGTGCACTTCCCGCGCACAGCCTCCCCGCTCTCTCACGTTCCTGGCGGTGCCGTCGCCGCTGCGTTGAGAGAGGTATTGACGTGCAGAACACAATTCTCGCGCAGCAGAGCAGGTCGTTTTTTCCTGACGGTGTCTCGTAAACTGCGAATGGAGTCACGATACGGCCGTCGTATAAGCGTGGCGGCCCTCGAAGTGAATGGGTCGATCTCGCCTTTCGAGTTGGCGGCGCCGCGAATGGAGTTCCGCCGAGTGGTGCGGCGGCGCGGCTGGCGCGGGGGGGAGGGGTGCACGTAGTTAGTCGGCGCAGTAATTGAAAGGCGCACTAGCTCATTTCCGAAGCGACCTTGGTGGCGCCGACTGCCTTTGAGAACGATCGCTTTTTTTCTTTGCTCTGCTGCTAGAGGAAAGGCTCCTACCGACCTCTCCTGCGTCTCCCGCACGTGCGCCTAGCGAGAAGGGGGTGCGGTTGGGGGAGGGGCATCTGGAAATGGCGCCGCGCCGCCTTGTGCACTCATGTACCGCCATAGTTGGCTCGCGTACCCCCTCGCGCTTCGCGTAATGGGAACGGCGCGGCGCGTCGCTTGGGTTGGAGTGGGAATGGAATATCGTGCGCTTTTATGGAAGAAGCTTTGCGCCCAGCGCCCGTCAACTGTTTCCCGCTCTTCAAGCCTGCCTGTAATGAGATTTTTCGAGTGATTATGAATACTTTGATTGTTAGATCTCGCGAGCTTGTGGTGATGTTCCCCTGCTGGATGGCGAGATTCGGTGCCGACCTACCGTCGGCTATCGCGGTTATCCCCAACCAGGTATCTCCCACCAGCGGCGCACTGCTCCAGCCGGGACGAGCTCTAAGCTCTCGACCGGTCTCTCGGCATATGTAGTGTAGTGTATGTTAGTTTAAGAGTGTGTAAGTAAGGGTGAGGATATAATAAGAAAGAGGAAGAAAAAACGGTCCGTGGTCCGTTTGTTAGGGTACTGCTCTGGCATTCGCCTTATGTTGATCGGAGAAACCGCAGAAAAACTACTAATCAGAGCAGCTGACCGCTAGAATTCTCATCCAGACAGTGGCTGAATTCGACCTAGCTGACAAGCTAGTGTTTAAAATCCTGTCACAGTCGAGATTCGAACCTGGGACCACCCGGTCAGAGGCATTACAGTGACATCAGTTGATGCCCTGAACCACCTCTCTCGTTCGTGTGCTTGCGGAGTAGTATTGTTTCGCCAACATGTTAACCTGCATGCCACAGCAATCTAACGGAACGAATACACTTTTGTTCCAATTCAACTCATTGCAGCAAACTGCTCAACGATGGCGACAATACAGCTTATCACGTAACTCAGGAGTTCATATGGACACAAACTTTATTCTCTTAGACTGCAACTTCGTCATACGAGGAAATGGAAGAAAAAACGAACAAGTCTATCCTCTTGAGAACAAAAATGTGAAAACGCGCCATCAAAGGTGCTTCGCGAATTGCTTTTTTATATGCGAGGTAAAACTCTCCAGTTGGAGTGCGCAATAACGCAATAAAGCGTTGCTTTAGTTATCGCTTTAAAAACCGTGTCATAAAGTATATTAATGGGAGCGTATTTGCAATAGCATATTCTCTCCTATATTTTATATCGCAAGTTTTTATATATTCAAAATCATAGCAATCAGTGCTTTTTTGAATGTAGGGCTCCCTGATACACTACAATTGTTCGAAAGAAGCTATTGCTTTCGTTACAACATATTCGTCCATTTGCATGAAGGATCATCTGTTTTCTCGAACACAACTTGGATCTTCCTCTCCTTTGGAGTTACATTCCTACTGCGTAAGTGAATTCAACTGAATTTAGTATTACCGTCAAAAGTGAAAACTATGTGATGTATGGCACGGGAGTTGAATTTATGAACGTTTTGAGTTCCCTCTTTTACTAAATTGAATAATGAATGAAGGTTGCAACGAGCATACATGGCAACATTTGAAAACTATTAATTTTTCTCCCGTGTAATAAAAAAAATATTTGCATCGCCAAGAGAACTACTGATTTGATTGTATAGTATTGATAACTAAATAACTCAGCACATGTATCGATCATATAGTAACTAGCAACACTAAACCTGCGGACTTACAATATTTTTGAAGTCAGCGTATTGCTCAACCCTGAGGATGGGATTGGGGAAGGGGAGGGAAAGGAAGAATCGCGTGTTGTCTGTTTAAGGCATTGCTCCGGCTCACGCCAGACATTCATCATAGGTTACTATGGAAAACGACCTCTCAGGGCAGCTAGCCTCTAAAATTCAAGCAGAACCCTCGTCCGACCTACATAATTATAGCTCGCCAACTTTGAAAACCCGCTGGCCTACGCCTACGGGAAAAGTAGCAGAGGAGAAGGTTCCCCCTTTTGTGTCCCATCTTCTCTGCCTGAGGTGTTGCCTTCGCCTCAATTTTCGATTTGAGGAAGTGGTTGTCTTGCCTGGCCCGACCCTACTTTTTCTTCGAGGATTGAAGGCTCTGAAATTGCAAGAACAATGTAACTGTTGCACACGACGTCATTCAGGCTGTAGTCCATCATTCTTGCGCAAATGAAGGAACCACTGCTTTTGCAGTCGCTTTCTGGAGGGGAACTACTTCTCCAGTCGGGAAAAAGAGGGAGCTGCTTCGCAACCTCTGTGGTCTTTGTTTTTAGAAGTTGAGCTACATCTACCGACAATCCACCACCGCCGGTCTCCAGCCCAAAACCTCCGGTGTTGGGCGTAACTTCATACTCTATTGTGCCCTCTAGCAGTATTGCGATTACTTGAACACGCGAGGAATGGTCTTTAGAGTTGATAGCAATTCAAAATGTTGAACATGTTAATGTATTTGGGTTATGTTAACATGACAGAAAATACGCCAATTTGATACCGTTAATTTGACTAGCTTTGCTCGAGTATTTTCATGTCTAAGGTGAAGTTGTGGCCTGCAGCTTCCGCAGGTTTTTTAACACATCCTCGCATCCCGTTAACGCAACGTTTCCGGCGCATTTTATTCGTACACCAAATGCAGACGCGGCTTAACGTGTCAGACTGTGATGCTCTAACTACCACTCAGGTATTTCTGTTTAGTTATCCATACTAACCCCCCATTCATTTTCTGTTGGTGAGAAAATCCCGCACCAGTTACCAGTCACATACGAATGCATTCCGGTCCCTGGAAATAACAATGGCGTGGGGTGGACGGTTAACGACGGACCTCAGAATAAATTGCAAAGTAATTGAAGGAAAATTTTGTATATTTAAGAACTAATGTAGCAATATATTGCAATCGTTTTCTGCAAATTTGAGTTAAAATATTTTCAGTTTTTGAGAATACATTCAGTTTTTGGGACACATGCATATTTTGAAAACTGTACTCGCTGACTTTTACGCATGGATACGGCCACGTCTGTTTTTGAAGAACTAGTTCAACATTTACTGCGTTGCTCCGAATATCAACTATTTACACATAGCCGCCGAATAACGCAGATTTGGCGCCTAATTTCAAATAGAAACAGTTATAACCTTTCTTTGGTATAAATTAAAGACCTAAGAGTGTAAGCAGTTCAAACCTACCGCACCCGAGATAGTCTTAATTTCCCCCAAATCCCTCAAAATTCAATACACAGAAAAAACAAAACGAAGGGCCAAAAGCAATCGCTTTCAAACTACTCTCAGTGTAGCCACCAGAGAGCAATCTTGCCCGAGCCAAAATGAATCCCTTCGGTTTCTACAAATGTCGCTTTTCCGAGAAATTTAGCCACTTCTACTTAAAATGCTATTAGCACGCATTGTTAAAATCAAAAGTCGGACTATCTGTGACGGGAACGCGTTGCAACGGAAGACATCGTTGCATATATTCATTCCCAATTGGTGTCTTGTTTTTGAATTTCCGTGATCCAGCTGTTGTGGCGTGGCAAAGAGCTATAAATGTGCTGTACATGCGCGCACGAATAAGGTGAAAAGAAAGGTAATTGATTAATCCCAGGAAAGGTGAAACGGATGTTTTCTTGAAATACTTAATGCTGGAAATCAGATTCTAACTCCAATGTTTGCTGACAGTCTTAAGTTTTGTTCATTTCAGAAACCTCTCTTGCATGAACCAGGAAGGCGGTCTTGCCAAAGTCGTCCACCAAAAATATAGGTTTCCCACCCAACGAACATAAAACGACGGCCTTAAAACCAAATATTCTCTACATCAACAGATGTTAAAATAGCATTTCAAGGTGTTTATGTGTAGAGGTGGCTGTAAGAGAAGTTTGTTTGAAACGATTACGCATAGTGAATATTTCGATTGATATTTTTAAATATCCGATCAGCTCACGAAACTATCGCATAAGGATAGTAAAAGGTTTATAAAGTAACTTGTTAACTAAATAGAGAGAGAGGGAAAAAATACTCTGTGGTCCGTCGTGGACTCCCTTCGGGGTATGCGTCTGTTAACACCACGTGGAGCTTTGCCCGTTCTTTTGAGTTGAGCTCGTAGCCAGCCTTCTCAGGCGCTCTCGGCAACCCCAATCCGGGCGCGCGCGGCGGGTTGCCTGCTCTGACGTCACGTCACGGCGCGCGGGGAGCGGGGCTGGCGCTGCTGGAGGCAGAAGCGGGAACTGGGTCGCTTGGCTCTGGATGCATTAGGAGGCGGTGTGGACGGAAAGGAACAGTGGGATGGGAGGGGGCGCGGCAAACGACCCAATTCGGCCCCAGGCTACTCGGAATGAAGGTAATTCCTTTCCGTCGATTAATTCGGCCTCTATTACCGCGCGGGCCACTCCTTTCAATTACAATATTTGCGCCTGAGTTTGCACTGCGTTTTCTATCGCGTCGCATGCCTGTGGCGGGACACTCTTATTTGCCCTCGAGATTGTGGCGTAGAACCACTTACTCGTCGAGAGAACCGAATTACTTATTATTAGCCATCGATTTAAAGATCAAGATAAATTATAATCAATAAGAAGATGAATTAAATCTTGTAACTTAGACTAATAAGAATTATTTTGCAAATGAGCCGTTTAGAGTTATATTTTTTGAAATTTTGTTTGATGATTATGCGTTTTTCAATCGTACATATATTTTTTACCACGCAACATGGTTTTGCGATTGGAAATGTTTATTTTTTTTGTAAATTAACTCAAATGACCTTTGCCCTTTATGAAATGCCATTGGTATAAATCCTTTTAACAAATAACGATGTATTTCGTTCGACAAGCAATGTATTTTGCCGGAATCAAACCACTAACACCTCCCGCAACTCAATTGTAAAATTTAAAATTTCATGGTCCAAAATATAGGAGCGCAAACTTGGAATGAGAGGCTCTGTGTCATAAAATTCTTTATCAGATAGCTTTACTTATATAGAAACACAGCTCCCTATTCCGAGCATGACGTAATTTACAATACTATTTAAAAGTTCAAATCCTGTTTTGCAATTATGATTTCGGCGTTGGGAAGAAAATATCAATAGAATCGTACTTTATTAGCTAATATAAGAACTAGTTCCTAGCATTTTATACTAGGGAAAGTAAAGTGAGTCGTTTCACTGATCGCTCACATTTAATGAGAAAATAACTTCTATTTATTTAATGTAAAATAGTTTAAACTGTGTGAAGTATGTGGTACAATCTATGCACGTTTTCTAGATCTCCTGAATCCTTGCCACCGCTCTTTTGCTATATTAAGTGTAATTATGAATTAAAAGTTTAACAAGTATTTTTCGCAAAAAATTGATTACAAAATATTTTAATACCGAATTGAAGAAACAATTTGCATCGGAAATGAGCTTCATATTTTGGCACTTATTTCTTATCGTAGTCCGCGTGAAGGGAAGAAAGTTGTCAAAAAATCTCTAGAAAGTTGGTTAATAGAAGGGGCGGCTCTTGTAGAATTCTTAAGAGGAAAGAAGCCACGCAAATTCTATTACATTAAATGAATCATTAAAAAATTAGATTACCTGCAGATGTACACGAAAAGAGGAAGAGGGGCGGAGAGGGAGAGGGAGAGAGAGAGAGAGAGAGAGAGAGAGAGAGAGAGAGAGAGAAAGAAATGGGGTGGGAGAGAGAGAAAGGGAGTTGGAGTGAGGGAGAGGGAAAGAAAGGGGTGGGAGAGAGGGAGAGAGAAATAAAGGGGGTTGGAGAGAATGAGAGAAAAAGAAAGGGGGTAGGAGAGAGGGAGAGGGGAGGGAGGAGGGAAGAGACGGACGGAGGGGCAGAGAGGGGCAAAGACAGACCACACAAACACATTGGTTCGATTTTCCCTATCACCCGTGTTTATGCCGGGCCATGGTCTACGCTGCGCTACGGGTGTGGGATGATATTACAACATGCCGCTTTCTACGTCATGGTCTATGATTCATGCGTATGTGGGCGCCAAGCAGACGCCCAGTGATCATTTAGTTCCAATAGCTCGCAATCCAGAGGGAGGGATCCCATCCTCCTAAGCCGTTTAGCTTCAATAAAAAAACTTCTAGCCGCCTGAGCGCTGTGCTGTGAACTTTTGAGAATTTCCCCTCAAAACGATTTTGAGTTTTCGTGTCGCCTAAAAGTTGTGCGCAGTGTAAAACCTGGACGGAAGACAATTTACGATAATTATGAACGAAAAAAATATTTTCTTTTATGTAAGAGAGAAAATGTATTTTTCCCTCTTACATAAAAGAAAATATTGTACTAGTTAATTGCATTCAAAAGAAGGAAATGTGTGCGGAAGTCATTTCTCCCTTCCCTTGTCTGAGAAACCGGCACTGAGGGACACAATTACGAGTATCTATACTATTATATATTACATACGATACAATACGATTCTTTATTACATCGTAGCGAATATTTTATTAACAATCCTTGCAACAAACGTTCATTTTTTTCTGTATTCAAAATTCAGGGTGTATATGGCTTAGGGTAGGGATCTCAGAATTTGAAAACGTGCACAGATTGCACTTCGCCCCATAACACGTCACACTGTTTTTAAATGTTTTTGACATAAAATAAATAAAATACACGAAGGCTTTGAATTTCTACATTTCATGTAATTCTCAGAGATATATCACTATAATTACTCTTTTATTCTCTATAAATTTTCATTCATTTAAAGTGTATTCAAACACATTCCATTTTAATAAAAAATAGCATTAGAAACGCAAATATATTATTTACCGAAATATTAGGAAAATTGTTAATTATGATTAATAATGCATTGTATCTCGTATACACAGTAAATATAAGCTTGTTCCGACAAGAATTCTAGTACACAAATTGAGGATATGTCATATTATATTATACCCAAATTTAAGTTGAATAAAATATCTGTGAGACTTTCAAAAAATTATAATTTGTTTAATGTTAAACTTACCCAAATTTCAAGATATGGCGAAGATTAATAATATTTATTAAAAGACAAAAAAATAAGACGTGGGAACTGATATAAGTTTCTCGATGTTCGCCAAATTCCACTCTGATGAACATTGAAAAGTCAATTTAAGCACCATCAGACTAAAATGAATTCATAAAAGTAATTTACAACGTATATTTTGATAATATTTAGAATTGTCAATATTTGAAAAAGTAACAAAATATATCTTTCTAATATTATTTCTATGGGCGCAATGAAATAAATTGTGAACTAAAGATGGAATAAAAAAGGGAGTTTCATAAACAGCGTACATAATTTTTTATGATTGAATTTCCAGATAAGCGTTGAAATTACAGTATGCATTCAGAATACTCGATATATTGATAAGAACAATAGTATCATAATATATTTAAAATTGAAAAAGTTAGAAAACTTGCAAAATTGCGAGTTTTGTGACCAAAAAACCGATTTTATAAACTTTGGCAGCAATGTAGTAATTTCAATCAAGACCTACGGGCCACAATGATACAATATGACCATAAATATACTATTTAAACAGTTGTTCAGAGGAAAGAAATATTAAAATTTTTCAAAAAGTTTTCTTTTCCCTTAATTACATTAACGTGTATGTTCTTTATTTCATTGGAGCCTATAAATAGGTAATACACCGCGATAACTACCTTACATATTTTAGTGACGGTACATTGAATGTATGTTTAACGAATTAAAATAGAATGGGAATGAGTCACTGAAAATCAGCATAGTTGACTAAAGTGTAACACTTAGTTTTTCTTTTGCTAGAACAAAAAAAAGAAGAATACGCTACTAGAGGGAATTGTAAATTTTTCGTTTATCTGGAAGTCTCCACTGCACTGGTTGACCAATTAGCCGAGTAAAGAAACAAAGTCGCAGTCGGCCGCTGTTGCGACGCAAATCTGTCCTCGGCTGTGGCCACTGGGCGCTGCCTCCCCTCCCCCCGCCCCCGCCCGGCTCCCAGAAGGTTCCACGTTTTCCTCCGCCCCTCGCTTCTCGGCTCTCGCCCCGCACCCACAGCTATCGCCCCTCGCGCCTTCGCCCTGCAACGCGTTCACCATGGCCACCGCTTCACCGCGGCTTCGCGGCCTTCTTCGCTTTTTCGCTAGCCTCCACCCCGCCTTCGCCCCCTGGCTTCATCTCGTGTTCCCTTTCTTCTCCCTCCGCTTCTCTTTGCCTCTGCCAATATTTCATCTTTGTTATTTCCACCCTCAGCCTTCTCAACTCTTCCTAATACTTCTTCTTCGTCTTTTTTCCCACTTCCTTCCCTTCTGCATTCTGCTGTTCCTCTGTCTCTCCTAATGTCTTGTCTCTCTCCAACTTACTCTTCCTCCTTCCCCGCCCGCCGTCTCCGGCACTCCGTCCTCTGTCCTCCTGCCGCCTCTGTGGCCTCGTCTCTGCCAGTCTTTGCCCGCCGGTGCGCCGAGCCCTCGGTTATTCAATTATTTCTCCTTACGTGCCCCGCGGGATTTGCAACCGCAATGAACACCGAGCCACTCCACCGTCCCCCTCCGCCTTCTCCCTCCCCCCTCCCCATCCCCCCTTCCCCTCCCCGTCGCCACCCACCCACCCCTCCACGGCCGAATTGCGTTCCGCTGCTCGGTTCAGCCATTCGGGCGTCTCCGGGCGTCGTCGTCGTTGTCATCGTCGTCGTCGTCGTCGTCGTCGTCGTCGTCGTCGTCGTCGTCGCCGCCGCCGCCGCCGCCACCACCGCCGCCGCCGCCGCCGCCGCCGCCGCCGCCGTCGCCACCGCCGCCGCCGCCTGCTCCGTCTCGCGTTGCCTCGCGCTAAGGAATTGCATGGTGCCACACATCCATGGAGAGGCACGCCATAACACGCATAGCACGCATAAATGTCATAAAGTAAACATGGATTTGAATTTTGAGATAAAAAATTTAAAATATTTTAAATTAAAAAATATCATGTATGCTCAATTCTACTAGAAATTTTTAATTTTTAATTTGTAAACAAGTTGTATTACAATTAGTAAGTTTTAAAATAAATATAAAGTAACTATTTCCAAAGGGAAGATTTCAACACGAGTTTGGAGACTGCGAGATTTCGATTTCAGTTGGAGTTTCGCAGTCCCTCAATCTGACCCTGCTAACAGTGTTTATCTGACATTTTGGTCAAAATTCCACGTATTCTCTCCTCGTATTCCAGGATCTCTCCACACGACAAACCCACGCGTTGCCACATGACGCGCGGAACGTCGCGTGCGCTGGTGTTGCGTCACGTGGTCGCGCGACATCCCACATTGCATCACCCGGCTTCCCATTGCATGTCGCTGCTTCGACTAGCGTCGACCCCTTCGCCTTGTTCCGCGTAGAATCCCATTGCTTCGTGCCACGGCCTCTCACGCCCCCGCATGACCTCCCGCATCGTCTCTCTGCGTCTCCCGTAAGAATCCCACGACGACTTGACTCGATTGATTGATTGATTGATTGATTGAGTCGTGTTTCCGGGCGCGTCAACTGCTTCGGTCATTAGTCCCGTTAGTGTAGTGTATGTTTTTCTCGGGAGATGGCGGTGAGCGTCCCCCGTTGGATGGCGAGATCCGGCGCCAACCTACCGTCGGCTAGTGGGGTTTCCCCCTAACCAGGACTCTCCCACCAGCGGGGCACCGCCCCAGTCGGGACAAGCTCTAAGCTCCCGACTGGTCTCCCGGAATGTGTGATAGTGTAGTGCATGTTAGTGTAAGTGTGTGTGTAAGGGGAGAGGATAGGACAAGGAAGAGGAAGGACAGATCGCGCGCGGTCCGTGGCCCGTTTGGTAGGGTACTACTCCGGCATTCGCCTGGTGTTGATCGGAGACTTGCCTCGATTTGCATCGATTCTTCAAGAATCGCTTCTGTTTCTGTTTCGTCTATCGCCTCCCGTTGACTTGCATTAGCTGCCGTTGTCGTATCCTCGGTGTCGTCGCTTGTCGCCACTTCCCATTCTACATGACAGGTCGCCCTTTATTTTCCTCCAATCTAGGGTGACCAGACGTTCCGATGTTTTGGGACAGACCGGACTTCTGAACTCGCACCTTGAATTTTTAGTTGTCATTCAGGGTGGTATTTTATGCCGATTTGCCTGATTTGCCCGAACATATATATTCCACGATTATTTCGACATATTGCAATCCAGTAAAATTTAGCAATTAATGCAAATTACGTTACATAATTTCAAGTGCAAATTTAAAGCAATTGTTAGGTTCGAAGTTGGTTGGATTCAGTGAGTTCAAAATGTCTCTCCGCAGTGTCCCTTCCGTTCACCATTCCATTTTCTTTTATTTGGAAATGGCAACATTGCCTTCTCGCTACTTAGTCCATTATGTAAGCAGAATAAGGCGCTTGTTATGAAACTATGAAATATACGGAAATAACAGCGATAAATTAACAATCATATGTAATAAATACTAACATTTTTCATTTTTCATTACTGTCTTAATTCGCAATATGTTGAAAATGTTAATTAATTTTTGATAACAGTTAAATAACAAAAATGTTATTGTTTTTATTTCGGAATGTTTTTTAAGTACGAAAGTAAAATGCTTAATTTGTGAGCAACAAATACTATATTCTCATTAAAATTAGAACACCCCGCATTCGCCCTACTTTGCCGCTATGTGTGGAAAGCGAGGAGTTCAGGTCAGAAGCTGGTTGGTATTGAACACAACCTGAATCCCACCACAAACGAACTGTTCAGCGTCCCGAATTGGGATCAGAAAAATACGGTCACCTTACTCTTCACTTCTCGTGTCGGTCACCTCACTCTTACTTCTCACTTACCACCAAACTCTTCACTTCTCGTTTTCAGACCAGGCTGCTCCGGGTGACCGGATGTCTGATTTCTCCCTTTTTTCTTAACTTTCCTTTTTTTATACTCGCCTAGGATGGTTCCCTCATCTTTATACGACTATCTTCCTTTCTCTGCCGCGTCCTTCTTCACTTCATCTTGTTTCCCCCTACCCTCTTCTCCCGCTCCGTTCTCCAACGTGGCCGCGGGTAAAGATGGCGGTGGGGACGTGTCTAACGCAGAGGTGTGATTTTCGGTGGCGAAAATATCTTCCATGACTCGGCAACTTCCTGACTCCTCTGGGCTATGCAAGTGGATCGAGGCAGGAGGGGAGGTTGAGAAGGTGTGGGGTGGGGAGGGTGTAGTCTGACTCTGCATCGAAGCTTCGCCCTCGCTACCTGAACGTCTGAGAAACAGGCTCCAAAGCGAGCGTTTTAATTTCTTACAGTTGATTCATTTAATATACGTTCGCCCTGATGGCAGCTCGACAGAAAATAGATAAGATATATCACTTCTCTCTAGTGACTAGTGATCATTCAACGTGGGGTTATTCATTCCACTTCCCTAATTTTTAATTACTTAAAATATAAAAATTAAATTCCTGAATTTTTAACCCAAACAAAAAGTTAATGAACTGTACTTAATGCACGTACAGAAGAATTTTATATCAGAACACATATCTGTTAAAGCTACTTAAAAAAATTCTAAACTCTGGATATTGGCAGCTTCTAATAATGGAACAGGCTATTATTTTTATTCACAAAAATACGGTTTTTGTCGATTTATTAGAACTTTAATGTGTCAGTTAAAACAACAAATTTGAAGTATTGGAAGAAAATTAGAAATATTTATGGATACTACATAACAGCACATATTTTCTCATACTATTGAAACAGTTACATAATATTATAATATTGCAATTTATGTCCTACTGATGCTTCAACTTCTTGATGACTATCTTCATCAAATGGAACGTTAGAGATTAAAAATAAAATCTTTAATTTTTGGACAGTCACAGCATTTAAAGAAAATGGAACTTGTTTCATACAACTCAGGGTTTTGCTCTCTATTCTTACTAAAAGTTTAAAAACAAAATTTGAAGTCGTTTTCAGAAGATCTTGCTTTAGTATTTTTGATTTTTTTTTCAAAATTTGAATCAAAATTACATGAAAACGACCCAACATAGGAAAAAGGTATATGAAGATCCCATGTCAAAAAATCATTTGCATGAAATCAGAGAAGTAATCTCTCCCTACATTACCCGTCGTTCATGCGAGACATTAATGAGTTTTATCCCAAGGCTACCACTAGTTCAACATTGATTAAATGATAACTAGGAGTATATCTGTCATCTGATGTTATAACTTGCTGAATCGATTTCAGGATCCTTGCCAATAAAATTATCAACTTTGTAATTGGTTTCTCATTTTAGAAGGCAGTTAACTTCATGTCAGCTCAAAATACACTCAAGTTGACCTTGTTAATATCCGCAATGTCACGGCCTAGAATTAAATTGACTTTACTTATTGACAATAATTACCTAATCACAAGCACGAAAATTCAATTCGGCAAATAAACAATATGCTATAGTCAAATTTTAAAAAAAACTTCACGAACTCTTTATCTTGCATGAAAGTCTCCCGACACCAGATGATGAACAGAGGCATTTATTTATTAATTTAAAAATGTTCCAATAATTTTGCTAAACGACTTAAAATCGAATAGTGGCCGAATGCTTCACTGTAAATGGTGACAATATTACGTTATGAATGATGCAGCAGTGATGGTCTGAGATACAAAACGAACAAGAGAGAAAATCCCTGCTGCGATGCGTGTTTTCCCCCACAAATTCCGTGTGTCTCGACCGGAATTTGAAGCCCGATGTCGAGAGGTGGAAGACCGGTAAGCTACGGGCCTCGCCCCCGAGCAAAGAGAGGGGGGCGCGTCCAAAGCAGTCCGGCTTAAGACCGTCCTTGATCCTTGTCGATCCCCCAGCACCTGCCACGGTGTTTGCCGCCGCCCCCACGCCCGCCTGTCCTCGCTTCTTTCCCCGGCCCGGTCTCTGTCCGTGCCTGTGGGGCGGATCCAGGTGATCATTGCGGGGGGGCATCGTACATTTTTGTTACATAATCAACATATTTGTTATAATATTGTATATATATTATTTTTCTAGTGTATACATGGTACCGAGCAGCGCCTCTGACCGGGAGGTCCTAGGTTCGAGTCCTGACGGCGGCAGGATTTTCGACACTAGCTTTTCAGCTAGATCGAATTCAGTGGCTGTCTGGAGGAGGATTCTAGCGGCCGGCTGCTCTGATCGGTAGTTTTCCGTGGTTTCTCCGATCAACACCAGGCAAATGCCGGAGCAGTACTCTAGCAAACGGGCCACGGACCGCGCGCGATCTGTCCTTCCTCTTTCTTGTCCTATCCTCTCCCCTCACACACACACTTACACACACTTACACAATCAATACACTACCACATAGTCCGGGAGATCGTTCGGGAGCTTAGAGCTTGTGCCGGCAGGGGCGGTGCCTCGCTGGTGGGAGAATCCTGGTTAGGGGGAAACTCCACTAGCCGACGGTAGGTCGGCGCCGGATCACGCCATCTGGCGGGGGAAGATCACCGCCATCTCCCGAGAAAAATATGCACTACACTTACGGGACTAATGACCAAAGCGGTTGACGCGCCCGGAAAACGAAAAAACAATCAATCAATCAATCAATCAATCAACATGGTACCATAATATATCTTTAGGTCTTTTTGGGGGGAGGGGCATGGCCCCCGTAGCCCTCGCTGGATCCGCCACTGTCCTACCCGCACCCTCATAGTATCTGCTCCCGTGTTATGCTCACTCTGTGGTCAACTGATCTGTATTCAATTTGCAATCAATTTTGGTTTACATTAAGATTTTATATGTCCAATGTTTTCTTCATAGTGCATTAAAAATAATTTTATTGAAGTTTTAATGAGTAATAATTTAATTCTTCAAACAGACAATAAGTTAATTCTTCAAACACACAATTTATTGAAATTTAATTTATTTTAAATCGCTCTCCAACTACTTGGTCATATGTGATCAATACATGTTTTACAGTTTTACGTTGTATGAAAATATACACATTTAATCATATTACAATATATCATGACATTGTCTTTTAACATTCACAAATAGACACATTTAATATAACAAACGTGTGAATTGAATATATTTAAAGTTTCTAATTTTGCAGCATATAGAAATTTAATAATTTTGTTACACTGTCACACACTGAGAAACAAAATTTTCTTTTCCAGTACAATGGAAATTAATACATTAGTACAATGCACTTAGTTATGTAGTGTGTAAATAACCAGATCTACAAAATGAAAATTGGATTAATAATTAGATATATAAGCATATTTTTTAAACCAGATTTTAACACATATCATGGTTTTGCATTTAGATTTGCTCCATCACCCACCATTTTCCCACAATAGCGTATCCATTTATTACGCTTAGAATCGGCCATATTCCATTAATATTTCGGCTTATAAATGGTGTTAGTAAAGCTTATTCAGGAATGTAGTGAACTGCTAAAGGGTCATCTCTGTATAACATCCAGCTAAATCGCCCATCAATGAGTCATTCCAGGAATATTGGTAGCTACCTGCCACCTAGCAATGGACGATCGAACGTTTTTACAAACGATTGTACTTTGTCAAACGCTGCGATCGTGTTTTCGGGCGCGTCAACAATTCTGACCAATAGTCTCGTACGTGTTGTGCTTGTCTTTATCACGGGAAGTGGGGGTGTTCATCCCCTGCTAGATGGTGAGATTCGGTACTGACCTACTCATCTGCTTGCGCGGTTTTCCCTCATTCAGGTATCTCCTACCTGCAGGACGGGAGGGGTACCGACTCAGCTCCCGACATGCGTAGTAGTGTTGTGTAAGGTATTTAAGTAAGGGGTGAGGATATGAGATGGGAAAGGAAGGAAAGATTGCGTGCGGTCCGTGGCACGTTTTTAGGGTAGTCCTCCGACATTCGCCTGATATTTATAGGAGAAACCGCGCAAAACAGCCTTCGCTTGAATTCTCCTCCAGACAACAGCTGAACTCGACCTAGCTATCTAGATGGTGTGGGAAATCTTGTCACCATCCGAACTCAAATCATAGGATCTTCTGGTGAAAGGCACTTCAATGACATCATTTAATGACCTTAGCCAGATCAGATGGTGCGGTCTTTCGGGCGCAGAGACCGTTCATTCTTGGCTCCCTTCATTGCTGCCGCCACCGAAATCCCTTACCAGAGGCAACTTTCCCTTATCTGATTTCGTCTGCAGATTCTTTTACAACTTATACTAAGCAAAACATTCGTGGTGGACTTCTTAGCAGTGAACACTTATGTTTGGATCATACATTTGATTTCCGCCTGCGAATTCCAGTGGCTTTCCTTCACCGACTCCAGGATGACATTTTAGACACATTGTAGGGGCAATTTTGTCATTTCAGTTACTTCTTTTGTGTTTTCTGGTCCGTTGGTAATTCAGCGTGATTTTCCATCAAATCAAGAATCTTGTTGTGCCTTCTATTAGTAGTTACTCTTTTGTTACGTTCTCGAATTGCAGTGGCAATTTGACTGCGAAATGTCAGATATTCTGCGCCTTCATTGATCAGATCGAACTATGCATCCCATATGAGCTTTGTAGGAATGCAATAGTTAAGGGTCAGGAACGCTTAATTCTTTTGTATTTTCCCTGGAAAAACTTTCTCTAAAACGCAATGGTTGAACTGTGGCAAAGTTGGTGGCTATAGTACCAAAACTGTTGTCATTGCAACGAAGTGATCCTGAATGAGCAAACCTGATACTCAGTCGGAACAAACTTCTTACGATACCCTCTATTCTTTTATGACTTTATCTACAGATGTTAACTCCCTTTCCTCTTATTCCAGTTGATGCCATGCCCCTCTTCTTTCAGTCATGCAGTAGTTCAACACTGGTAAACAGAGTTTCAAATAGAATCCGATATGGAACATGTGGATGTGACTGGTTCACTCAGGTCATAGCATGCCGTAGTCATACCAGCCTTAGTTTCATAATCTTTACAAGCGCCAGCTCCTTCGTTGGGTTCGAGCCGAAGAGTATATCCACCATTGGCACATCCATAACAGAATTTGAATGCGTATCTATATGGTTTTCCCTTTGTAAATTATTTGCCGCCTTGTCTTCCAAAGTACGGAACCATCGATTCATTGACAGAATGATACCGCACATGAGTTATTTGAAACTATCACCCAGCATAAACAGTAACTGGCGGATATTCTCCAAACGATCTGATTTCTCTTAATTGTCGCAGAAATGTCCAAATCACAAAGGAAGCATTTGGTCGACTTACTGATAAATAATCTACACTTTGATCTTCTTCTGTACCTGAATCATAATCTGTTACATCATTAATTGAATTTAGAGGAAAGTCTAACGTTTCAGTCACACCACTTTTTGGTATT
This sequence comes from Teleogryllus occipitalis, assembly GCA_011170035.1. Lineage (NCBI taxonomy): Eukaryota > Metazoa > Arthropoda > Insecta > Orthoptera > Gryllidae > Teleogryllus > Teleogryllus occipitalis. Next base: position 32,531 of record BLKR01002826.1, read on the forward strand.
TCATCATCGTTTGGTTCTAAAATGTCCAAAAGTTTCGACAGTGTACATAGATTCCTGTATGTATAAAATGACCAAATATTTCCCTGACGTGCTTCTGGAAGGACGGTTCAAAAAACATTGAATAACAATTAACGAAAACCTTCAATTGTAATATAACTCTATAAATAATGTAGTTCATACCTTTAAGGTGTTATATTAATAATTTCAGAGTTGTTGATACCATATGGAAAAAATATACATACCTGTCAATAACAGCATCAGTCAATTCGTCCATTGTAAAATTGCAATATTTTCAAAACACAAGTTTCTCAAGAACTGTAAATGATAGCGTCAAAATGTCTGTGGCAGTGCGTTTCTGACTTAATGGACTTTATATAAATATGTGTCACTATTCATTACAACAATGCATTATTCATGAAAATACATTATTTCAACAATCATTGACGTCGTCCGTCCAGAAGGACGTCAGGGTTATCCGGGTTAACGTTAAACTTTGGACTATTAGCTTGTGCTTGTGTAACAGGGGCAAGTGAGCGAGCGGCTTCACCTCGCGTTAAGGCTCACTTCTATGAAAAACTCCATTGCTAATACTATCCGAGAAGCCCCAGAAGCGAGCACAAGGCAAATAGCGTGCGAGGTCAAAACATCACAGTCTGAGGCACTTCCTCGTCTGGCGAAAAATTCTTGCGGAGCGATTACGACTTCGTCATTTCCAGCGGGTGCAGAATTTACGCAGTAGACACTTATAACGTCGTTTTCAATTCTGTAGGCAATTCCTGCGCAAATGCAAAGAAAATCAGGAATTTCGTTCTTTGTCCAGATGAAGCGTGTTTTATAACATCTAGCACAATTAATGTACACAATCAGCACGTGAGAGCCGAGGAAAATGCATCTTGCACATCCAGAGCGATATTCTATAAATGTGCCGGTTGGCATTGTGGATGAATTTGTCGTCAGTCCTCATTACTTACCCGGACGTTAAAGAGGCGTTCAGTAGCTGAATTTTATAACTCAGGTACTTTCAGCGCTTTTGGAGCTGGAGGTTAATGAAATACCGCGTTTATGCTGCCGAAGTTAAGGATTTAGACTTCGGATTTTTAGGTCCTGAAATGTGTGGTTTTAGACGGCTAAAAAGGTCCTCAAAAGTATGAAAATAGGCCCGAAGTATGAAAATAGGAACCGTATATGCAGAATTTAGCGAGCTCTATTTGTAATTTTTTGGAAACAATTTCTCCAACCTCACCAACAGCTTTCTTTAACGGACTTTCTGTGCTTCTAAATAATGTGATTAATTCAGTAAGAATTAATACGCTCTGCTGATTCTAATTGCACTGCAGTGTCTGCTAAAAATGTGAAATTAACGCGAATATATGACAGATATTGCATCAAACCTTTATCTTGTAGGACATTCTGGGCAACCTTAACACACTGAGATTCTTCTTCCGAAAAATTATGTACAACCTCTTCAACACTGACAATGTTCTCACAGTAATACTTCACAGCCTGCAGCCACACACCTGTAAAATAAGCGCTGGTAGCAAAGGCAGATTGGGACATCTTTCTTAGTAAGCTGTCTAATTCTAGAACATGACTTTAAAATACATTCTTTATGGAGGATATTACATCATTGATTTGAGGGAACTGGTTTCGAACCTTCTCTGCTACTCGGTACTCTCTTCAAGATTGTCCCAGCTGCTATCATATATGGTGCTGCATCAGTGTACTGTAACAGCACTCTTTCATTCTTTACACCATTCGGATACAGTACTTTCGGATACTACAGTACCGAAGTTTACGAAGTAGGCAACTGATTGAGAATTAGATTTCTCTAACACCTTTGAACAAATCAAATGCAAATTTCCAGAATTTTCATATAATTGCCCTACAATTAAATTTGATATACTTCGCCCATGGGCGTTTGTGGTTTCATGTACGGAAATCCAGATGTAGGAGTCTCCTATTTCTGACCTTATTTCATTCAGTTGTGATTCATACACCATCTGAAGATAATTTTTTCTTAGTGTCGATTCGGAGAGTATTTTTTCTTTGCAATACTTTTCTAAAAATGACCTCATTGTTGTATTTTCAACTACATTCCAAGGAATGTTGGCTACAGCGAATGCTTTATACATGTCAAAATAGAACTGGGATTTTTTTTGAGGGCATGGGCTGTGTAAGTAGAGTTTGCATTTGAGAATATTTCTTTTCAGAATTTGCTTTTCAGAATTTTTAGATAGAAGAAAAAGTCATACGGTACAATAAATCGCGGTAGTGCACACACATGATCTCATGTGAATAATAAAATGACAGAAAATACAGCAAAAAGTTTACCTCTTTATTGCAGACCTGACAGAAGATTATTTTCCCATGTTTTATATGACTTGAAATCCGAAATCCATGTTCTTATTAATGCCCTTTTCCTAAATTTGTTGCGAGGCATTTTGTAGCACTTGCTCAAAAAAGATCACAGCAACCGACGACTTTAATATAGTTATATGATCAGGAACCGACACTTTGCCTTATTTCAAAGAACGGTTTCTGAGACCCAGACGTGGATAAATTGTTGTTTGCAAGTGTATTCCATTGCCGAAGTTCCGATTTCGTATGCGACACCTTAAGATTTCACTAATTGCTTTATTTATTGTTGCGCTAAGCCTAAACGATACCACGCCGCATTTTATCAAACAGAAATCAAATAAGCATCCGGCCAATGAAAGGTTTGTTGTTGAATAAGTAATTATTTGTTGAATACAACAGGGTAGTGATTAAAGTGATTGGAAATTTTAAAAAAAGACATTTAGAGGCACCAAAAGGCAGAAATAGGCATTTATGTTAAAATAGGTGCCTATTCGTACTATAAAAGTTGGTTAATACTTTTATAGGTCAATTATATGTGTAATTATCTATATTAGGCTAAATATGCTGTAAAGAAAACGATAGGTAAAAACTCTCCGGCGGGGCTCGGCGTCGCTCGGCTGTTCTCGGTCCCAGACCTTAGCGTTACAATTTCTAATTAGATTTTGTAGATTGTTCACCATGCTCACCTCCACATCGATTGTCACTTTACTCACTTCCCATCGGCACGCCTCACATCTCCCCAGTTCCTCTATTCCTTCACAAACCACAGAAGTACACGGACCCGTTCCGTCTCCTCTCGAGTTATTTCTCTCGCTGCCCGTTTTCACTCGTGCTGTTCGCACCTCTTCTCGCTCGCCGCGTTACCCTGACTCGTTCAGAACGGGTCAGTTGGCGACGGCCATAGCTACCGCGTAATTTAACGGGTTCGGCCGATGCGTTTCAATATGTACACACATATACATATATATACACACTTACAAAGGACCCTTCAAGTGGTGCGTGTCGAAATGTGCCCTCATTTTCTTCTATAGATAGATATTTACTATTTCTAAATGTTCTGAAAAAATTAGCTGCCGTCACGCATTGGAAGTTACTGGAAAAAAACATCGAAGGTTTAACAGTTCTCACAACGCAAATCGACGTTTGAGCGGGATTGGAGTATCTCTGCCTACTGTGAGAGAATGTGCACTGAGGGACAAGCTCTCCTACGAGCACGAGATCCAATTCAGGGCAGTGACACACTGAGATAATGCCATTGTTCACGTCCTTGTGATGACAAAGTGCGCCCGCGGCATGCCAATATAGTTAAGATTGCCAATTTTCCATTATTTTTCACACAATGTATGAGGGTTCTGTTGAATGTGTTTGTGATACACTCAGGTAAGCCATTGTGCCGATTTTAGATAATAACATATGCTGGTGTCACCTGGTCAATTAGCCCGGAAAACAAATATGCCTGTGACTGCCATTGTTTCTTTCGACAAGACGGTTCTGAGCGACTCGGAAGTCAATGATTGGTTTATTTAAATTTTTGAATTCACTGAGACAATAGTCGCTTTCGGGGCCCCTCAAAGGCGTTTTGCTGAGTACGCCGTATAATGGCAGTGGGTGCTTAAATTGAGACTCGATTTGGGCCGAAATGGCGGCATTATTTAAATTAAATGTAAATATAACAATGGCGATTTTGAAAAGTAAACGGAATAGCAATAATGGAAATATATAAACCTAAATTTTAATTTATGTACAGATTAAAAGGTATAAATTTAATTTAATTGTGCTAATTGTGGTAATTGTGCTGTCATAGCGAGCAATAAGAGAACCAAGTGAGTCGTTCGCGGTCACACGTGTCGTGCCGCAAGGGTTGTCGAAACTCGTTGTCAGCGTTAACAAAAATAGCGCGGCCAATACTTTCCAAATTGTTTATTTTTTTAGAAACTTCCAGTGCGCGACGACAATTAATTTTTTCATAGAACATATAAATATTCAATATCTTTCAATAGAAAAAAATCAAGACAAATTTCGACCTGAACCTGTTGAAAGGTCTCTTGTTAGATTTTGAATAGGTGGGATATTGTCTTCAACATTTATTTGGTACATGGAAAGCATAACAAATTAATACGAACGTTTCCGCTGACATCTGCGGTATGCCAGAAATACTTTTTGACAAGTGTATTGCTCCATTTCTTGCATAATTGAAAACCCTTGGGAAATTGGGTCTTCTAAATTGATGGACAAACTGAAAAAAACATGAATTTTAATTTATATATTATTAATGCATTATAATCTAGCAATTTTGAAAAAAATAGTAAAGCTCTCGCCCCCTTCCTAGAAACGCCTGCTCCGAAAGCTTAATCGCTCTCATACTTAAGACTTCACGCTTCTGTCAATCATTTCTGAAACAAGAGTATCTTCGCCGTCAGGGACACCGTCCTCCCAATTTCGACATTTAGAAGACTTTCGCCTTGTAAGGATAATAAAGAATTCTCTAGCCTTCAGTTCTCGAGGGACGCACAGGGTTGGTCCAGGTCTGACTGCCCTATTTTCTTTCCGGTATTTGTAGGGGTGGCGGTGACGTCTTTGTGAGTGTGGGGGGATTGAAGTAGATTTAATTATATGGTCGTGAATCTACTATGATTAAACCAACAGTGTATGACTATTTCTCTAAGCGTAGAAGAATCTGATATGTATTTTATTCTCATAAAAATAATTTATTTTCAGTTCTTATCGCACCAAAAGTTCTGTCAAAGGAATGAAGGGAAATAGAAAATAGGCTCTTTATTTAGATCAGATATTCCCAAACATTTCCTTGCATCGACACCTTTTGAAACAATTGTTTGCTCCATCAACCTCTTTCCATTTTTATCTCAGAGATATACATACAACAAAATAGCAACACAAACACTCCCAAAATAACGACTTACAGTTAATAATGACGCTTGCCAATATTTTACTAAATGACTCGATTTCCAACAATAACCGGAGACACATTCACCTTTGAGTGACTTAGTTTCTAATCTTCGTTGTTGCACACTCGGAACTAAATACTGTCTCTGTTGAGCGTGTTTCAAGAACTGGCCATATTTCTGCGGTGCGTTTGGCGAAGAATAATTTCTTGAGATGAAGGAATGTTATGATTATATAGTTATAATTTGCTGCGTTTTCAAGCTGCGAATATTAAAGAAAAGCGAATTTGAAATTTATTATTAGATGTTTTATAGCTTATATCATCAAACAATTAGTTATCATCTTCAATAATATTATTATAATTAATGGCATCTTGATCTTATTTATACGAATAAGTTGCCAGTTCATTTTCGATTATTGACCCCTAGCTGACGCCATAATCGTCATTGACCCCCTTCAAAATTTAAACGGCTTCCAAAGGGTCGATATCGACCTCATTGTAAACCTCTGATTTAGACACAGAAATGTAAGAACTGAGTTGAATTTATTTTAGTTTTTATATCTGATACTTTCTAAGAAGCATAAAATAAACATTCCGCGTTCGTAACAACCAGGAAAGCGAGGTTGCTTACTTTAGGAAATTCTCCGAATATTGTCTCGGGTAGTTCTTGCATTTATGTCAAGGCCGCGTGCATGAGAACATTACTCGACTTCGCGAGTGTTTTGTGGTGAAATCAACGTCAACATGGGGTTTAAAAGTAAGAATTGTACAAACCTATTTGGAGGAGTATGTTAGTTGATACTGCTATTCTCTTCTTCCCGGAAACCTCAGGTTTTTTACCACGTATTTATCGATATACTTTTTCATATTTATGTACTTATGTGAGCGTTTAAAAAAACGAATGCATGTGCTACTTCCTTTGTGCTTTCCAGAATGTAGTAGGTATTTTTAAACATATCTTCGCCCCTTAGTAATTTTCTCCGGATAGATTCTCCACTAGACGAATTCAAGGGCTTTTGAACGCGATTAAAATCAGAAAATGAATTAGTTCCTTTCGTTTCGAAACTTAATTTTGTATTTTATCTTAGATAGCTATAAATAAATTGATAGATATACGTGCAAACTTAGGTTTTAATTCTGAACCCATGAGAAAAGTCGATTGATTGATTGATAAGTGATCCGGGCACGTCAACTGCTAAGGCAATTAGTCCGGTAAGTGTAGTGCATTAAAATTATTGTTTATTTTTCTATTTATAGATTTTTCAATTTATCAGACTATTTTTGGTCATTTATTTTAAGGACAGAAATAATATTTTAGTCTGTCTTTAAAATAAAGGACCTGTCTATAATGTTTTCTGTCTTTAAAGTAAAGGACCAAAACCAGTCTAATAAATTGTAGTGCATGTTTTTCCTCTGGAGATAGCGGTGATATTGTCAGGCTGCATGGTGAGATCTTGCGCCGATCTACTTGTCAGCTAGCAGGGTTTCCCCAACCGGGTTTCTCGCATCAACAGGGCACCTCCCCAGCCGGGACAAGCTCTAAGCTCCTTTCGTGTGCGGTAGTGTAATGCTTGTAAGCGCGCGTGTGTGTATGTATGTAAGGGATGAAGATCGGACCAGGAAGAGGAAGGAAAGATCGTATGCGGCCCTTAGCCCGTGGATCGCGCGCGGTACTGCTCCGGCATTCGCCCAGTATTGATCGAGAAAAACACACGGAAAACAACCGAACTTAGCAGACGGCCGCTAGAATTCTCCCCTAGATAATGACTGAAGACGTCCTAGCTACCTAGCTAGTGTCGAAAATCCTGCCACCGTCGGGACTTGAATCTGGTACTTTCCGGTCAGAGGCACTGTAGCTCAATTTATGCCTTGAGCTACCTCTCCTGGTCAAAAAAGTCGAAATTAAAGTAAAATTCGTAGGTTGATTGATTGATTGATTTTTTCGTGTTTCCGGGCGCGTCAACTACTGTGGTCATTATTCCCGTTAGTGTAGTGCATGTTTTTTGTCGGGAGATGGCGGTGATCTTCCCCCGCTGGATGTCGAGATCCGGCGCCGACCTACCGTCGGCTAGTAGGGTTTCCCCCTAACCAAGACTCTCCCACCAGCTGGGCACCGCCCCAGTCGGGACAAGCTCTAAGCTCCCGACCGGTCTCCCGGAATGTGTGGTAGTGTAGTGCATGTTAGTGTAAGTGTGTGTGTAAGGAGAGAGGATAGGACAAGGAAGAGGAAGGTCAGATCGCGCACGGTCCGTGACCCGTTTGGTAAGGTACTGCTCCGGCATTCGCCTGGTGTTGATAGGAGAAACCACGGAATACTACCGATCAGAGCAGCCGGCCGCTAGAATTCTCCTCCAGACAGCGACTGAATTCGACCTAGCTGAAAAGCTAGTGTCGAAAATCCTGCCGCCGTCAGGACTCGAACCTAGGACCTCCCGGTCAGAGTAAAATTCGTAAGGGGATTCGTTGTGTGGTGGATTCAACCGCTCGGTTTTCACCTCTTTGTACCCGGGTTCAAATCTCAATCAATCGATGTGGGATTTGTGGTGGACTAAGAAGGCTCATGTTCGTAAGTTTTGCATGAGGATCTCCTGTTTCCTCTACTTCTCATTTACCATCGTTCCGTCATGCATAAATACCTATTTAACTACTCAATCTTTAAATAAGTAAATACTTAATTACATCCTTCCCTGAACCTGTTGCTGTGACACTGACACTTCGTCCTTCGATTTATTTGCCTTTTCCCTTACGCTGTCCTTTCCCACGCCTCACCAACTCCTTCCATATCCACCATAACTCCTTCCCTTTCCCCTCACCATCGCCCTGCCGATGTCACCGCACCTGTCTATTTCCTTCCTCCTCGCCTGACTTCTCCCCTCTCCCCGCCCTTCCACGCCACGATACGCCATGCCCCGCCCCTCCCCGCCGCCCGCCCACCGACCACAAGACCACCTTAACCTGCCCTACACCGCCGCACCCCGCCCCACCCCCGTTCCCGCACCGGCTTGGCTCGAATAGCTCCCTTCTCGTCGCCACCGGTCGATCGCTGCTTGTCTGATTAATGAATTAGTTCGTTGCGAGGTAATTCCACTGACTGATTGAAGTGCATCCTAGTTAGTAATGGATAGGCCAGAAATGTAACATGGTGAATTATTGAACGGCGTGGCGGGGTGTCATATTCACACGAGGTGAAACTGGAACAGCTACTGGTAGGGCCGCGCCTCGCTTTTATTAGTCTCGCGTAGTTTTTGTTGTCTCTGCGTTTTCGGAGAGGATTCGTGCACTTGCGAATGCACTCTGCTTGTCGCGACATATGTATCCTTGTCAGTACACGCCCTGGCCCTCACTCTCCATGTTTTATTTGCTGTCAATGGCCGCAGTTCACGCGAGAAAGATCTATTCCGAACACATTCTTTACAACGCTGAGAATGGACTTCGAGAAAATTTTGAGTATTTTGGGCATAATAGACACTAGAGCTTGGATAATTTTTTAAAAGTTTTAGTTGTGTTTGCATTTAAATGAAAAACGAAATGTAGTTTCGATTTAAATTAACAAGTCTAAAAATGGCTTTCTTTTTTATAGAAGTTGATTAGACTTACTAAAGACGCATTCAGGTCAATAATTTTTACATGTAGAATTCTTATAGCTTGAATTGATATTATCATTCGTATAGGCAATTACGATTTCACTCCTGCAAGTCTCATTTACAATCTGTCCAACTTCTCTTTCATTCAGGCATTGCTTTTGGATTTGGGAAATAATATTTCACTAAAAAATCAAACGGAGTTTTGTCAGAAATGTGGCATCTTTTATTTTTACTTTCTCGTTACGGAGTAGAGATGTTATGTAATGCTGCGTGAAAAAACGGCGCATTTTCGGCCGAAAAACTTAATATAGGGCCCTGATAACGAAAAAAATGAATAATGAAAATGAATAAATCCAGTTGCTTAATTTAGAAAAAAACTCTAACACGTGATGTGGGGTAGAATCCATGTTTTTTTGGGTGCTTGGAACCGAAAAATAGAATGACGGCAAAACGTCTGTCTGTCCGTCCGTCCGTCCGTCTGTCCGTCCGTCCGTCCGTTCGTCTGTCCGTCTGTCAACAATGCTAGCAGCTAAACCGTTCAGTCGATTTTCTCCAATATTCCTCCCAATGGACCTCGGACTGCGCGCGATCTTTCCTTCCCTTTCCTTGTTCTATCCTCACCCCTCACTTGCACACACTTAGATTTACATACACCACACAACCACATATGCCGGAAGACCATTCCGGTGTTTAGAGATTATCCCGCCTCGAGCGGCGCCCCACAGGTGGGGGATACCTGGTTGATGGAAAAACCCCGCATGTCGACTGGTGGATCAGCGCCGGCTCTCGCCGTTCAGCCGGGAAGTTCACCGCCACCTCCCGCGAAAACGCATGCACTAAACATACGGTACTAATGACCATATCAGCTGACGCGTCCGGAGTCATTATCAATCAATCCATATGCTATGCAGTGTTGCTAAAAGCAAATGTTGTCCATTCCAACTACTGCATATAATCTCAAATCACGTGTCAGAAATATATTATTTAGTCGATAGTACTTTTAAGTCTTTAATAAATGATACATTGTTTTCCTCTTTTTATTTACACTATACACTACAATTACATAATTCCATTTAAAAATCAATGATTCAGTTTCTTCAAAACTGAAAGTATTACGAACAATATCACTAGGGCACATTACTTGCCCCATTCAATATTGTAGCTGCATTTCTATGTCTTGAACAGCTTAGATGTCACGTGGGTCGTCCATATTTGGTGGAACACGCTATAACTATAAAATAATAACATGGATTGAATAAATGGAGAAATCGCCGGCGTGGATAGCCGAGGTCGCTAAGGCTGAAGGACCGTAGCTGCCTCGGTTCCGAATGTGGCGGATTCGTATCCCGTCTCGAGTATGGATGTGTGTGCATGTTCGTGATGTCCTTACGTATTCTTCCTATAGTTCCCCCTATAATTAGAAGAATCACAGTGGTCGCTATATGGTAGAGTTGTTAAAAAGCAACATTAAAAATGGACGCGTTGGTAGCGTTGTTCAGGAACAGATCTTGTTAATTGGCTTGTGGCACATGACGTGACCAAAACAGTTCCTTGTATTCCCACACACGGAAGCTTTAATATTTGATTATGCAACGCTAGTGAAAGACTTCACGAAGGATTACCAGGTTTCTATGCAGCGGAATCTGTCAAGCAGAATATGTTATAGATTTCGCAAATGTGACATTTGAGTAAAAGAACAAGATCAACTTACGATATGCCTTGCGAACAACTTTTGTCACTGACACAACAACTTGTTTCTCGCGTTATTATTATTATTGTTATTATTATTATTATTATTATTATTATTATTATTATTATTATTATTATTATTATTACATTCGTAAATTACAATACATGCTACTATGTAGCTAGGTCGAAAGCTCTTAAGCTTTTAAAAAACCTACATCCTAAAATATTCTGACCTTTCTTATTCTGGTATTCATTCCTAGACGATTTCTCCGTCGCATCGAAGCCGCGGGAAGGGAACCATTTGGTACGACTAAGGAAAAATCCCAAAGAGGAAATAGCTGCTGTCAAGTGTATATCTACAGCTGTACATCTACCAAACTCTTCCTAAAAGCCTCTAGAATGTCTCATGGGCAGCGTACTAGCTCCCCGTAGTGTGGATTCGGGCTCGATTCCCAGTTGAGGCCAAAAAAGAGTTGTAGCGAACATTTGAAATCGTCCCCTTTTCTGTAGTCGTGGGACTAAGAAAAGCTCAGGCAGGTGGAGTTTTCTAATTACGGTGAAGGGAGTACGTCATGTCCGCCACATGTCTCTCTCACCCGCAAGCATGGGAATTTAACTAGGCCCAAGCATTGGAAACAGTTAGCTGGGCGGCAAGTCGAACAATCGACCCAAAATGCCAAGTACATGCATACAATCTTTCTAAACTCTTTTTTTTTTTTTTTTAAATTTGTTGCGTCCATTTTGACGCAACGCGTCTCGAAGACCCTTACGGGTCGTTGAGCGCTTTGCGCTGTGGAGTAATCCTCCGTTACTTTGCGCGCTTTTTGGAGTAATTCTCCATTATCACTGTCAGGTCGCGTCACGTCGCAGTCAGTTGTCAAGAGGACCGCCAGGTAGCATCTCCGCGTATGCGCCTCCTACTACGCACTCCTGCGTCACTACCCGGCGGCCAGAATTGGGAAGGAGTAAGGATAGGGGCAGGGTTTAGGACACTTCACAAGGTTTGGACTAGCCCTTGTGAAGCAGCCAAACTCGTTTTGTTGGAACAAATTTCACATGAGATTCGACGGGAATCGAACCCGGACCTCAGTGGTGAAAGGCTTGCGACTTTGCAATGAGCCACAGCTTTATTTCCTGGTGTCAGCTCTTTATTTCCTGGTGTATGGACGTACGCGTTCATTACAGACTTTGGCCTCCTAAGCACCTGAAATGAAACAGCGCCAAAAGAGATCATCCACCCCCCGCCTCTGTGTTCACTTCTCGGACACCCACTCCAATTTGTCCCTAATATGCTCATGGTTCTCAATGGTTATTTATTAATTAATTAATTAACTAATTTATTTATTTATTTATTTATTTATTTATTTATTTATTTATTTATTTATTTATTTATTTATTTATTTATTTATTTATTTATTTATTTATTTATTTATTTATTTATTTATTTATTTATTTATTTATTTATTTATTTATTTATTTAATTTATTTATTATTTACCGTTCGTCTTTCGTATAGTACCAAATTTTCCTCATATTCCGTAGTCGCGCCACAAAGGACACACATTCAACTAACATTTGAATCTCTCCATCTATGCTGCATTCCTCCCCGACTGGAACCCATGCATAACTCGCCCCTTGCGTCCCTTTTAAGCGTGTGATCATAACTTCAAAGCCCCATACCGGAATAGTGTAAATTTGTGCCACTAGTGACCGTTCTTCGGCCGTTGGTGACAGAATTTATTTCCTTTTTATACCTCAAAGACTATCAGAAATTAACCGTTCTCTTTCTATTACCAACCATCTTCGCTTAGATGTTTCGAAGATCCACGCGTTCTAGTACTGTTCGATAATTGCACTCTAAAACACTTATGTACAGGCATGTAAGGTTGTTCGTCCTCTGATCTAATCCAATATTTAATGAGTTTAATTTTAAAATCTTTCCAGATCCCTACCCTGCCAACCTCTTCTAAGACATTGACACTTACTGTGCATCTAAGAGACATGAAAAATTAATTTGCAATAATCCTTGCTTTCCGATCAAACTATCCCATTCACTGCACAAATTTCCACCCCGTAATTCATAGCTGAGATGACTAGCGATTAAAATATTGTCGCAAACCTTTAAAGGTCATTACCAACAGCGCACACAAATTCTTTAAAAGCGCAATTTTTTCTAAACTTTGGGACAATGTGACTGTTCCATTCCCCGATTATATCAACATTTGCACCAAGATATGTGAAAGTTTGAAAATATCGAGCTCGCCCTTCGCGTAATATCATTTATCATTGTCAACCTAAATAAATCCATTCTTGAACACAATTTTTATTTTTAAATATTTACATTTAGTCCTCATGTCTCACTATTCCTTTCGAGGAGTTTTTCGCTTTACGCCGATAGTTCACTCGTTTAAAGAGCAGAGATTTTGTTTCTACAAGTGTTTCTATTATTCATCTTGAAACTCATTTATATTACACGAATAGGGAAGTTCAAAAGTGCCAACAAGCAAACTCTAGTTTCAACACGAAGCACAGCACGATGTTGCACTATGGATCGCTATAAGGAAATACTTAATATTTTTGTAAGTGTCTAACAAACATTTGGATAGTGTCCCATGACCCAACAGCGACATGGGCTATATTGCACGGAATTTCGTTGATTGATTGATGTTTTCGTGTTTCCGGGCGCGTCAACTGCTTTATCCTGGGCGCGTCAACTGCAATTAGTCCCATTAGTGTAGTGCATGTTTTTCTCGGGAGATGGCGGTGATCTTCCCCCACTGGATGGCGAGATCCGGTGCCGACCTACCGTCGGCTAGTGGGGTTTCCCCCTAACTCTCCCACCAGCAGGGTTCGTTCTAATCCATCCATTACTAGCGTTGTTCTGTGACTGAACGAATAACAGAGATGATTTATGCGCGAGTTGTTGATTCCGCCCTTTGAAATCCACTGCCTTCAGCCAGGTTTTAACTTGTGAGTTAAGTTGTTCGAGATGTTCCTTAACGTTCGTAAAACCTCGTAGTTTGTCAAAAAAATTAGTAATATATAAAATATTAAAAATATAATACATAATATAGCAAATATTCCTCATTGTTTCCACGAAATCGATTCTTGAAAAACGAACACAACTTTCTTATTGGTATGAACTGTGTTTATGATTTGTGTTAGCGTATCGCAAAATAAATAAATAAATAAATAAATAAATAAATAAATAAATACATAAATAAATACATAAATAAATAAATAAATAAATAAATAAATAAATAAATAAATAAATAAATAAATAAATAAATAAATAAATAAATAAATAAATAAATAAATAAATAAATAAATAAATAAATAAATAAATAAATAAATAAATAAATAAATAAAAATAAATAAAAATAAATAAAAATAAATAAAAATTCTGTACGAAGAAACTGTGGTTTCATTTATTGGTAATAATTCGTGGTGAATGCCATTTTGGCTACCACATGTATGTGGTAGCCGTGTTCCCCATTTTTCCACCTTATCCAAGGAATGCAAATCGCGCACGATGATTGTGTGATCGTCATCCATAATTTCTACTAATTCGCGTGTTGTTTGGCGAGTATTATCGTGAACCATCTGATTTAGGTGGATTTCATCTAAAAGGAATATCTTTCAGAACGTAGTTTATCTTGGAGTCGAATTTTTCTTCCCAGAAAATGCGAAAACCATTTCCGTGCCGTCCTCTCTACGAATGTTTCCCTCCCATATGCATACAAATTTAAATGGCAACTTGTACTGCACTATCGATTAAACTCGAAGAGAAAAACCTGTCGAAAGTGTTCTTTTTTCTCTACAAGATCTCCATACTGATTAGCCTTGAAAATGTCAAAAATGAGCTGTTAACAACATACAAATACTTGTCCGAAACAGTCACACTCGAAACAGAACAAAAGTAATTGGATAAAAATATAAAAAAAGGCTTCACAATGCAGTGGTGCCAACCCAATTAATAACGGCACGAACTTATGCTTTAAGCAAATAGTTACTTTCTTTCGACCTTAACTATTATCGAGTGAATTCTAAAAACTAATTATAAAAAGTTTTATACATTTAAATATTTATGCACAATTTACATGACAAAAATGTTTAAGTAAAATACACTTTCTTTTATATTATAACTCATTTATAAAAATCAATAGGTGGTCATTAAATTGAATGACGAATATACCAACAGATTTCTATGCGAGCAATATACGTCTAGTGAATGCATCTTAATTGAAAAACCGCTGCATTGAAAATACTAAACCGACATATCGTTTCTGTGTTTGAACTAAACCGACATATCGTTGCTGACCGCAGAACACCGAAATGTGCGAGGTCAGGCAAGAGCGGGATCGAGGGCACGGAGGGGAGGTGGGGGGGGGAGGGGGCGGGGGGGGTGCCTCGCGTGCTGTGGAGCTTCCTCCCAGCGCACATCTGTGGCGGAGGTATTGATTTCCAGGTCTATTTGCGGCCACTTCCACCTCGCCTCTTATCTCCTTGATGAATTGTGAGCTCTGTTCAGTTTGGAAGGAGCGCGGGCAATGGCAAGCGCCGAAGAAGTCTAATCTTGGACGCGCTCACTACGCCTTCTTCAGGCATTATTAAGTCTAAGTAACGCCGCTCTTGACTGGTTAGGGATCAACCCACTGTCGGGCGACCCTGCCGAGCAGACGTAGTTGGTCGATCGCGAGCGTGCCGCTCACACGTGGACTCACGATCTATTGAACGCAGATTACACTGGTTCGCAAAAAAAAAACTTTTCTGTAACAAGAACAAAATACACTGATTTTACTTTCTCACTACGAAGTAGAGAGAAAGTTCTGTAATGCTGCGCAAAAAACAAAACAAAAAAACGGCGAATTTGCTCAGGAAAACTCAGGTGCCTGATATCAATATCCAATTTAATGTACAGTGGAGGCAGGTACACTTTTTTGCGGTCAACAAGAATAGTGTTAACATTCTCTCTCCAGGCACTAGTTCAATTCGAGCGGACCTTTTTTTCACAATCGTGATTTTTTTCTCCCTGCTGTCCCACTCATTTAGAAAGCAGCAATAATTTTTGTACCCAAGCTACACGCCGAGCAGAATTACAATTACCTCGAGATTTCCATATACATTCCATTTGTACGAGTATTCTTATATTTTATTAAGTGTGAGAAGCAGTTTAAAGTTCTCATACGTCTCCTTTAGGTTAACTGAAACAATCGGAACAGAAGGAAATTTGTTCCCATTGTGGAGAAGTATTGCTTACAGACATATTTTGCTAAAATCTATGAACAAGCGCCAGGCAAAAAAATTGTGATCCCACGGATATCTGTTCGCAAAGAAATTGTTGGTAATGAAATTGCTGATTTAGAAGCCAAAATTGCTGCGACAAATAATAAATACATATACTCAACCAAAATAATTAAATTTGAAGATCTCTAGGAAACATCAATCACAAATTAACAGCTTTTGACGCACATGTAAATCGAGCAACATCCATCAGACAACGAGCAAATTTTTCTTTCATTAAATGTTAATAAGAAAATTGCTCTTTTAGCATTTATAGTTTTTTTACGTGGACGAGGGTTTTTTTAGGGTTTACTCCCCTTGGAGGCTGGCTTCACCAGATCTCTTAAGAATCTCCTAGTTCCCTTGGCGAGATCATTCCCTGTAACGTCGTAGACTCTCTCATCCCTTTATGAGAGACGGTTCCGCCTGACGACCATGACAACACATTGCCATGGTGCGTATAAACACATGAAAGTTGTTATGAGAATCATCATCTGTTTTCCGCAAATGACACGCGGATGATATACTTGTATGCTCATATATGCTCTGTTCAAATATTAAGTTATCCAAATATATATTGTACAAAATAAATGTACACGTTTGAGAATCATGTCGTCTTTACTCATCACGACGCTACATCCTGTGTCCTTCATCCCTAGGTAGACATGTAAGCTAGGATTATTGCCTAAATTTTTGAGGTCATCTTCGTCGTTCCAAGATCCACTTCAGCGCACTGTACTAGATGTTCTCTTTTATTTATTTATTTATTTATTTATTTATTTATTTATTTATTTATTTATTTATTTATTTATTTATTTATTTATTTATTTATTTATTTATTTATTTATTTATTTATTTATTATTTTTTATTTATTTATTTATTTATTTATTTATTTAGTCAAAAACAGTCAAAAACTGTATGTGACGTATGGGGGAGAAAATCATCTGCGCACGCATTTCTTGAGTTTCAGAATCCCTTCCCAACAATTTAACTATTTATAGTTGAAAGATTAATAATAATAATAATAATAATAATAATAATAATAATAATAATAATAATAACAACAACAAATTTAAAAAAGCGAGAGATTAACATTTCAAAAACTAGATATTTTCGTTGCCAAATTATAGAAAACTTGTTTTTAACGGTAAAGAAACGAACAGACTTGATTTTTCTGTATTGTTAACAAAATAGAAACTCACCCTAAGCTCTACCACCACTACAAGCAAAGGAAAGTTCAACAAAACGTGCGCATAGTGAAGCTACATTTACGTCCAGAAGCAAATCAAGGGGCCATCTCAGCATTTGCTCAATGGATCAGGGAAACTGGACAAAAACCTGATCGATGATCGACCTGATGGGATCTTCTTGCGCCCCAGTCCTCTTCTGAAGTACTTCGTCTCACCCCTCCCCTTTGACCTGTCCGGCAAGGGAGATCCTACCAGTAGCTACGCTACCGCCGGCATAACTCTCAGGATCACGGGGGTACTCAAGCTCCACCACCAACGTCAAGGTCACGTTCTCCCTAGGTGGAGACCAAACAGCCCTCTCCAAACGGCCAAAAAATTGGCCGCAAGGGCCGAACAACCCTTTCAAGTACAAGATCTGGACATTCCAAATTAAGCCATATATACATATTGCAAAAATCACCTCCCCCAAAACAAGGAAACTTTGTCATGGGGACAAAGCAGTTCTCACTGCTAGCTTTTGGCTCTGTAGCAGTATCGTAACAAACAGGCCACATACAGTGCGTGATTATTCTCTTCTCTTCCTTGTCCTTTCATCATCCCCTTACACTCACCCACATTATCTCTAGAGAACGGAATTTATTGTAATAAAAACGCAAAATATGTAATTTATATGGATTTATTTTTTCTCAAATATATAATAAAAAATAGGAAATATATGAAACAAAAATTCATCATGATGTTTAAAATTTTATTCTTCGAGCGTTTTCTGAGCAAAGTACGTTGCCGATCAGATCTTAACGTTGATTAACAGAGGCTAAAAATGTTCTACCTCTACAGAACCATTTATACATCTACAGAACAGAAGCAATTATTTGCTAGGTTCATCCGAAATATATAATAGTTTCGTATTATATACAATGTTGTTTACGAGGAACCGGCGCTCAACTGAATAGTACCGTGTAGCCTGTGATAGAAAGAGGGGAGGGGTAATGGGAGAACACGCCCCCAACTCCAGAAAAGGTATAAGACAATTATTTGAATTTTTATGGAGTTACGCATAGGGTCTAT